>HE670191.1:0-77848 GCA_000313835.2 Heliconius melpomene melpomene
CAGTGTGGTGCGCTATTGCAGAGTTTGGTGTGTGGGTCCTATTTTTTGAAGAAGATGGTCAAGTCGTCACAGTTACCTCTGCTCGGTATTGCGACATGCTTGAAACTTTTCTGAAACCGAAATGGAGGAATTAAACGCAGAATCATGACAACGATAACATCTGGTTCCAACAAGATGGTGCTACAGCCCATACATCCAGGCGTTCAATGGAAATCCTGCGACAAATGTTTCCCGGTCATCTCATTTCTTTGCGAGGTGACGTTGGGTGGCCGCCGAGATCACCTGATTTAACCCCCTGCGATTTCTTCTCTGGGTTACCTGAAGGAAAGGTGTACACGCATCGTCCCCGAACCATCGATGAACTGAAGGCTGCAATCACGGAAGAAATCAATGCTATTCCGCTGAATATGACTCGACGAGTAATGGACAACTTCCGGGAAAGGCTTCAGCAGTGTGTGGTCAATGGAGGTAGACATTTACAGGATATCATTTTTAAAACCAACTAAATTAAAACTGCATGTTATGTGCTTTCAAACAATAAAATAATTTTTACTGCATGTCGCTTTGTTTTTAATACACACCTTATTGAAATCGGAAAGTTCAATATGACTCACCCTGTACTAATGATTAGCTTGAAAATCATTTCTTAAATTAAATTAATACTGATAAAGCCAAATTAAATATTAACAATATGGGTAGGTCATTGACCATTTCGATAAAATCTATTTAAATCTGAATAAGTGCTAAGCCTACAGGGCTTGGTTACCTCCTCCTTAATTATAAGTAAAATAAATATATCGTTTATGCGGTGTTAAGTTCCGTTAATAATACAACTTCTTGAATACTGGCAGGAAGCGTCCAACGGAGTTAGTTCTAAGTTCTTTCGGCTTACCCTGTTTTACGTGGAATAAAATAAAAAAAAAATGAGCTAAAAACAATGAAAATAATTATTTTCCTGTCTTACCAGAGCTGGATTCTATTGCACAACCATTTTGAAGTGAGACGGTGTCTTACTGCACCACAATGGTTTCAATGTCATGAAAAATTAGATTGTAGATATTAAAATTGTATTTCAACGAAATAAATATATTTATAAGCCTTTTGCCAACGCCGCTATATAAACATACAGCGGGATACAGCGGGAAGCTGTTAATAAAATACACTAACAAGTAGGTACCTATACATATTAATGTTAGTATATATTTTGTTATCCATTTATAATAAATGAATGAAATTACATATGTCCTATGTTGTCATTTTACATAATTTTATGGTTAGCATCACGATTCCCTTTCTTGCTTCTCTAGTATTTTAGTTATTGTTTTTAAACAATTAGGTCTACGTGAGTATTTACTGTTTATATTAGACTGATAAACAAGCGCTAACCTGAAAACATAGTAAACGCATGTATGTAGTTTAAATACCCAATTATAACTTTGTTTTTCCTAATATTTTTCTTGCAAATGTGGGCGTGCCAATGAGCTTTTGAAAATGTGCCAAACTGAATAACTACTACTGAGTTACGTTATGTCTAACATTACTATAGGCATATCTTAAGATATTATCTTATTTTCCAGGAGGACTTGACTTGGATCTTTTAGTAACGGATTTTTCTTATTTTTTTCAGCTCATTTTATCATTAGTAAAAGTTATGGACGGTAACCAATGACCTAGACACGCTTTATAACCTAGACATATAAAAATTCAGGAAAAACCTTCACAAATATTGTATTTATTTTCTTAAATATTAATTTGTACATTGATAAAAAATATGTTTATTTTATAAATAAAGTATACCGAGATAAACTTTTATTTATTTAATACATAAACTATTTACGGCCGAGGGCATCGTTGGTTGTGGGTGCTATTCCAACTCGGGGGATAAATATTTTTAGTTCTGTCAACCAGCAATATCGGCACACAATGTCTCGAAATTTCAGAGCAAAGTGGGGAAAGTAGTGTCTTAGCACTAGGTTCTCTTTTCCGCTATATATTTTTGGAGGAAAAATATAAAACACGATATATTGATATAAGTAATTTTATTGTAACTTTTACAAAATAATATCAATAATAATATAACAAAAGTAAATACGTAATTTCCTATATTTAAATTACAATTAAGTAGAAGATAGCTTATTAATAGTTTCTGCTAATCTGTAAAATTAAGGATTAATTTATATTTCTGGCAGTGGTTACATTTTTGAATAAGCTAAATAGTTATTTTTCTCCTTTTTTTATCGCCCTTTCATAACATAAAACTAGGAAGACAAATCGCCTGCTATAAAAACATTTATTTTTTTGTATTAGACCAACCATTATCGTATACGATATTCATATAAAAGATAAGATAAAATAATATTACAGAATAGTATCATAATTTATTGAAAATATTAATTATATCATAAAATCAAGATAGTCATCTCCTTATTCAGTTTACGAGGAAACAATTAAAATTTTCATTTAGTGTGATAAAATTGCATCATAATTATAATAAGTGTGTAAGTTGAGGAAACAGTGGCGCATGGCTACGAGCGTGCAACTGTAAAGATGATGGTTGTGGGTTCGATTACCACTAGGGGAATTATGTATTTAATGTTTTAATTTCCTCGCTCAGGTACGAAGCAAAGCACGGCGTTGAATTCCGCCACACACCACGAAATGCCTCGAGAACTTGGCGGAAAGTAGGGAACAAAAGTATCTTAATGAGAAGGAAGTGTCCTAACACGAAGTTTCCTCTGCCTATACTGCATTGGGCGGGATCCTGTGGGGAACTAAAAAAAATTAAAATACATAACAGAAGATAAAAGGCGAGGAGCCATGCAATGGAGTGTCGATAGCGGACTACGAATAGAATCATTGTGGTATAAAATATTATTAAAATTTGTAATTTAAAATCTTGCATTTTTATATAGTTTTAATGCTCTCAAGAAAACAATAAACAAGCAATAGGACTGACTTTGTAACACACATTTTATGTCCAAAATGTTATCTTTATTCCAGTTTTCGTGTTTATCTCGCGCATGAAATATTTTGTGTCGTGACTATTTCATTTCTGATGAATAACAAAAGAAATTTAAAATTATTTTCTATTCAACTATTTACTTTATGTCACTATTTAAGAATTTCGTTGAAAAGAAAATAATATTTTAATTAAAGACATGCGTGAATCAACGTGTTTTTATATATTTTTTTAACTGTTATTTTCTGTCAAATTTCTAACCACATTTCTAATTCATATCATCTTCATACATGCATGTATTTATTTTTTACAGGCAAAATGTACTAAATTGATTCAATCCCACAACCAACGTTAAGTTACGCTCCTTTTTAAACCCATAACTATTTATATTAAAGTTTAATAAATATTTTATTTCTTCCGTTTATCTTTCTCCTGGTAGTAGCCACCAGGTCCTGGAACTAACTTCACATTACTTCTTTCCCTTTTGTCTATATTCTTGGGAGATTTATCCGACGAGTCTGATAATATACCTTGAAGACGATGCGTATTTGTTTGACTTAGTCTGCAATGAAATGTTTAATTTAAGTAGTATTCTTCAACACATTAATCGTTCAGCATGTATGACTTTCATAAAATTCTTGACGAAAAATAAAAAATACGCTCTAAGTATATGAAAATTTCTTACCTAACTTCCTCAACATCAGCTACTTTATCAATAAGACTCCTTATAATTGCCTCTTTATGTTCCAAAGCTAGTGAAGCTCTTTCCAGCTCCCGGCGGTACTCTGTGTGCGCGTGCGCGGCACGGCGCTCCTGCTCTATTATACGACGCTCTAACTCCTCTAGGGAGGTGTGAGCTCGGGATTTTACTGCCTAAGGTAATGGGAAGAGTTTTATATTAGAAGAAAAAATACTTCACGATTTTTTCTGGAATTCTGGAATTCTGGCTCGGAAGAGGAAACATAATGTAAAGATGGTTCTCCACGCTTACCAAACACAATTCGAGAGCTCAGTCGTAGAAAAATTGGAAGAATATGTTAAAAACGTAATACCAATAAAATTTGGCATAGAACGGGAAACGGAGTGTCTTAACACTAGGTACCATTTGTCTTCTCTGCTATATTCAGGATACAGCGTCCGTCAACAAATCCTTCAAACAATCAAACAACTTACCTTAATTTCCACTTTAATCCTCTCCAAAGCTTCCAAAGCTTTGCGTAATGGTTCACTTTGCGTTTTCTTTCTTCTCGCCCGTGTCGCCCTCGCGGCGGCTGATCGAGCTCTATGTCGGAATACTACCGCTGCTTTTCTGTATAATCTGCGAAAAATGCTTATGTTATACTCTATGGAAAAATTAAACACGCCAAAACGAAACAAAACTTCCATATTAGGTTTATATCATCAGCAACTTTTGCAGACTGTTGTCAAAGTTAAATAAAAGTCAAAGTCAAAGCGCGCCTTATTTACCTAGACCGTAAATACAGCGCTTTAGGTACCGAATGTAACTTTTCATAAGTAAAGTATATATACACTTATTATTTTAACCATTACGACGATAACTATAGAAAATTTTGAAAATAATATAAATTGATATACAATAAATTTATTCTCTAAAGTATTTTTCAATACGAGACAATATTAAGTTACTTTAGACATCTACCTGACATTTTTTAAAGCGACCCTTAATTCTTCTTTAACAGCCTCTTGTTCTTGACTCATTTTCTTATACTTCTCATCTGATTTATTTAATTCTTCTTCCAATTTCTTTATTTGCTCGTTTTTACGTTCCGAATCCATTGAATATTGGTGTTTTAGCTCTTCTAGTAGCCTTTAAGAATTATAAAATCATATTATATTGCAACATAATAGGAGCTCAATTCTTGTTTGAGATTATTTAGAACTTTTCCAGAAATAAAAATGACAATTTGTTCAAATTACATTGTTGTGCATAAAAACAACGTATAAAAAATAGGCCTTTTCTTTAAGAGAAAGTTGATGATTCCAAAACTTGACACTTTACCACACAACAAAAATGATATCAAAACGTGTGGAAGAACATAATAATAAAACATTACAAGAAATAAAAAAAATATACTAATAGCACAAAGCTGATAAGGCCGTTTTGTTAAACGCGCTAATCTCGAGGAGTTACAAGCTCAATTGTTTGTTAACTTGACACTGTATCCCACAAATAACAGAGTAGGTAATACAACGTGACATTGGCGAAATGAATTGTGCTCAACCGGCACGCTCGAAACGCCATATATCAAGAATTCAATTCAATTCAGAGTAGGTAGAGGGAACCTTTAAATGTATTATTAAGACACTCTGTCTACAACCTCTATAGTGTTTAGAGTCGCATCCTTGAGCCCCTGAGCTACAATTGACCTTGATTTGTTCAAATTGAACAATACTTTTTGTGTTGGAAGGCCAATTTATCGAGAAAAGCGTTCTTGCGGTCAGAATTACTTTCCTGACTTTGAATATGTGTCCACAAGGACGAAGCCACAAATAATAGCTAGATAATACGGGTCCACAGGGCAAAGGCCCGTAAGCCCCAACATTTATAAAAAATGTATTCAAAACTAAGAAATAATACCGTTTACAATCATCCAATCTACGTTCATGCAGGTCCGCCGGCACAGTTGAAACACGCAAAGCGTCCAACGCCGCCATTTTACCCGTAGACGCCTCTAAGGCCGATTTCACAGTGAAATATTCTCTGTGTACCGTTTCATAGTCCCGGAGCATTGCTGCCACTGTTAATTAAAAAATAAATAAAAGGACTGTCGTGGCGCAGAGAAATATATTATTTCAATTTCCTCGCTTTCGTTGCGCTTTGTCTTATTGCCAAAACAGTAATAAGACAAAGCGCGACGTTGAATTCCATCCACTCATCATGCTCTATCTCGAAATTTGTGCAAAAAGGTGAAAAAGGTTAAAGTGCAGAAAAAAGGAACCAACTTGAAATGTGAGAAAATTTAAATAGTTAATATTACATTCCCTCGAGGAGGAATCGAACCCACAAACGTCGCTTTTACAGTCACACGCTCATGCCCATGCACCAAAACGGTGTTTTCACAAAATATTAGGAAAACAAAAAACATTATTCTTACTTTTCCCTTCATACAATTCATAAACTTCCTTCAATTTAAACTCAGCCCGTTCAGCTCTTTCTAACAACGTAGCTCTCTCAATGTCATTTGTCTCTTTCTCTACTATTATTTTCTTGTATTTCTGTCTCACTCCCGCCATTTCATCTTCTAGTACATTGAGTTTGTCAGTTAAACATTTGTTCTCTTCGACAATTTGTTTCGATTTCTTGTTTATGTTCTCAAACTGTTTTTCATAATCTAGTATTAACTTGTCTTTTTCTTGTAAATTGTCTTGGTAGGCGTCGAATAATGGAGCTGCAATAAAAATGTTACTGTGCTTGAAATATTACATATGAAATATAATATACCTACATAAAATTGTTTGATATAATAACAGATTAGAAAATGAATATGTTCCGTTTGCAGCTTTTCCCGCGAGACTAGTAGCCACCAAAAAATCTTGTTACAGCCATAGTTTCGGTCATCAATAAAAAATCCAAATTAAGTATAAATATAAAACAACTGCGAGTAGTAAGATTCTCGTAGTCAATTATTTAGGTCTTAAAAATATTTTAAATCACATTTGTTTTTAGTAACTATTAAAATTGAAGTTTTCTTACTTTCTGCACATCTTAAACTAATTAACTGTCACTAATAAGTGAAAACCGTATTTCGCAAAAGGCAATACCGCTTTAATTTAAGAGTTCATCGATAAAAAGCAAGCAGCGTAAAGATCTTAAAACATATGATCTCTAAAGTTTTATAGATATTTGGGAATGTACTGAAGCTTAAATAACCATAAATACCTAACGCTTGAGCACTTAACAGCCCTGACAGATCAACCACTCTTTCAGTGTGAGAGCCATCTTCTGACTTCGTGTTTCCGCCATCTTCATTTAATTCTGAAAAATAATTAGAAAATTACAACTATTACTAAAGTGTATTCAATTTTCACTCGAGGGAATGACACAGAGACGGTGTTGAGTTCCGCCACTCAATACACAATGTCTCGAAATTTCGGTGAATAGTTTAGGTCCCCTCTGCCTACCCACCCTCCTATATGCGGGATACAGCGTGAAGCTAAAAAAAAACATTACCTTGTCTTTGTCCAAGGCTTGATGTTAATATAGAATCAAATGCTTCATACTTTTCACTCGGTTTGAACACCGTACCCTCCGCTGATAATGTTGGTGCATTATTACGTAACCGTTCTTGGTATCTAGATAATTGGACGTTTAATCTGTAATATACCAATTATTATTTTTTTATTATTCGAGAACTTACAGACATTGCTTGTTGAGTGGCGCAATTCTACACCGCACTTTTGTCTAGTTACCAGAAAAAATGAGGAAATGAAAACATTAAATATTTAATTCCCCTTAGCAGAAATCGAATATGAGAATAGCACTGCCATTGAACTATACATTTTTTATCTTCATGCAGAGTAGGTATACAGAGAGGGCCTAGTGTAGAGACACTCTGTTACACCATAACACGCAGAAAGTGAGTACTTTCCGTTCTATTTTCGAGATATTGCGTGTTAAGCAGTGTAATTCAAAGGCGCTCTTAGTGTTATGATTAAAACGAGGAAATAAAAAATACAGTTCCCCGAATTAGAATCGAACCCACAACCGTCGCGCTTAAAGTCAGAGATCATAGGAAATATAAAGAGAGATCATAGGAAATAAAATGTGAACATTTTTAAACTTACCTATATAAAACGTCTTTCATAGCTTGCATATCCTTTTGCAATCTTAAATTCTGTTCTCTAACTTGATTCAGCACTATTTGACGACTGCTGCAGTTCATACACACTTCCACTAAAGGGATGGTTGTTGATTGTTCTGTGGAATAATTAGTTTGATTTCTGGTTGAGGTAGATTAATAAAATTGTGTGAAATAATTATTTTTTCTTTCTGCTTTTTAAAAGTCAATGAAAATTAATTTTCTCATTCATTCATTCATCATCTTAAACCAAAAATAACAAACCTTTATCAGGTATTTCATAATGTTTAATCTTCTCATCTAACTTCTTTATTTTCTTATCAAGTTCTAAATTCCTTTCTTTTTCCTCTCTTATAACAGTTTTACATTCTTCTACATATTTAGCTAAAGTTGTATATTGATCTTTGAGTCTATCATTTTCATTTGCAAATAATCTATTATACTCCAATACTGTTTTTAGTTTATCTTTTAGTTTGCTTATTTGTGAATCTTTTTCGGAAATCTAAGAATTAATATATAAAAAAAAATTATAAAATTTATAATTAGTTCTATGATTAAATGCTGTATTATTTCTTAATTCTATAGTAAGAATTAATAAATAATTCTAATTTAAAATTTTACTTTAATAAGTAATATTGAAAATATCAAAATAATATAAATATTTATTTTAATATAAACTTACCGCAAGCGCATTTTCTTCACATTTATCCATCAATGCTGTCACTAAACTTTCATATTTTTTTGATAATTTTCTCTTTTGCTTTTGGAGTATTTTATCTTCCTTATTGCTAGAAGACGACATTGCTAAATTTCTTTTTCTAGGCGGCTTAGGTGGTTTTTCAACTGAAATTTTAATTATATTTTTTTTTATGAACAACTTTACGTAAAAAGACATTGTATTCTCCACTTTCCGCCCAAATTTACGACGTATCAAATAGCGGAAGTTAACCATGCACTTTATATTTTAAAAAAGGAAATAAAACCTAAGGTTCAGACACTCTATTCCCATTAAACACTTTCGTTCACTAGCAAAAAAATTTAAATATAAAATATTATTTTTTCTCAAGTGAGAATCGAATCCACAACCTGTCACACTCTTATGCCCCTGCAATATGACTGGCTTCAATTTATAGTAAATAAAAATAATTATAAATGATAGTTATAAATATAATAAGAGCCAAATATTACATTTGTGAGAAGTCTTATTTCTACCTCGAAAAAATAAACTGTAAGCCTATTTTAATGGAGGTTCTTTAATCTAAAGTTTTGATTTTTAGGAACATTTGTTTCTCATGGAACTGTAAGTTCTACCACTATTACGTTTCATATAAAATATTTTCATATGTGAAAATATTTAAATAAATGCAAATATTTAAAAAGATATTTAAATTAATTTGAATGACAGAATATAAGTCAAGAGATCCAATCAAGAGCTAAATCTAAAATTGAGCAAAGTATATGAAAATAAAATTATTACCAATATCTGTAGGATCCTCATAAGTATTATTAGTGTCATGTTCCTGCATAATAGACTCTGTTTTCTTCATAACAGTATTTAATATATCCTGTCTTAAGCTATCTCGATCAGATGACGATATATTGTAAAGACGGTGGCTATGGGTAAAGTTACCACTGAATGTTAAGTGTGGTTGACTTTTCTTAGTCGATTTCTTAGATATATGGCTATACATAGGCTGTAAATATATAATGAAGTATTCAATTTAAATATCAACATGTTATTTACACTTTTCATGATATACCCTGCATATAGTCAGAGAGAACCTAGTGTTAAGACATTTTATTCCCTACTTTCGACTCAATTTTTGAGACATTGTTTTTTTAGTGGAACTCAATGCTGTGTTTATGCACCAGAGAGAGGAAATGAAAATAAAATTCATGATTTTATTTTAAATAGGAATCGAACCCACGTCACGATGGCCCGATATTTATTTGATTTCTTTATTAGTAGGATATTTATTATAAATATGTTTTTAATTTTTTGTCTTATTAAAAATATATATAAATTCTAAAAGTATTAAGAAAATAAAAGTGGTTCAATTTTAGAATGTTATTATTTACAAATTATACTCACTGTATATATTTTATTTGTTAAGCCATCACCCATCGTCAACTTATATCACTAAAAATTATATAAAACCAGCGAAAGCACTCCATAACGAGCTTTACATAAAAAAGGTAAGAACACCAAATATTCTGGCAAAGTTTACATAATATCAAACAAAGGAAATCACCTAATATAGGTCAAATTATGGTTCGATAAAATTTATTGATAAAACTTAAAATTAGGGCACCCAAAATAAGAGTTCATGTTACATAGATATTTTTTCGTTGTTTAGTAATATTAATAGGAAAAATTTTTTTACTCGAAAGATATGTCATAAATGACTTAAAATAGTACTTTCAATTGCATATTTCAGATATACTTTTTGATAAAATCGCAATGAAAATAATGTAAAAACATGTAAACATTAGAAGTTTGACAATGACGTTACTATGGTTACGAGGTATACCAGTCGAAAAAATATATTATGACGTTGATTTGTTTTGCGGTACGGTACGTATTAATACGGTGCATCTATATAATATACCGTAACCGTGTAATAAAACATATGTAAGTAATCAAAAAAAATTTTTTTCAAGATCTAAATAAAGTTGATTTTTTGATTAAAACATTACAGTATAACTTCATTTACATTAAGACTAAAAATGTGTTGTATTAAATAAAATTTAATTTTGGATACAAGAATAATTTATATTTTAGTTTATCTTATTTATTCAAATTATTATAAAAATTATTAATATCAATGCTGACGGAATAATCTAGTCACACCGACACCTGTGTGATATCATTTAATTTCAA
The DNA here is from genome assembly GCA_000313835.2 of Heliconius melpomene melpomene. NCBI lineage: Eukaryota > Metazoa > Arthropoda > Insecta > Lepidoptera > Nymphalidae > Heliconius > Heliconius melpomene. The sequence continues at coordinate 10,661 of HE670191.1, forward strand.
ATTCATTGCATAGATGTCACTACCAATTCTTCATACAAAGGCTATCCGAATAAATGAAAACGCTATAATTGTATAATAAAGTAGATCAATGTGTATGGTTTTAATTTAGTCGAGTTACATAAAGAATGAGCGTGCGCGGAAACAGCTGAGCGACGGCAGCGACGTGCCGGTACCACAAAGAACTAGACAGTCGCATCATGTCTGCCCGCCGGCTCGGTGTATGACGTTCCGTTGATAAATAACCTCAAACCATTTATTATTTACTCCGTCCCCCTTGCTATTCGGATGATTATTATATATTCTTCCTATTACAATTCACGTGGTAACACAAAGTGGTGATTTAATTGTAAATCCTAGATACGCGCTGACGTATCTTGCAAGTTTTGTACAATTATCGATTTTCATTTTACAATGAGCGTAACGTTTTGTTTACTTTTTATTTGTGTGTAATATTCGTGTTTTATGTTTATTATAATTATAATGTGTGTTCGGCCCTAGTGTTGTGGTACTGATTCAATTATGTGCGAGAGTTCGGGCGAGATTGCGTGTTTTGGATGACAAAAATATGGAATTCGAAAACGACTTCAGCTTGAAAGAATGGGCGAAGGACAAACCTTTGTCCATACTGCAGCTGGACCCGGCAGACCGTGCAGTGTTAAGGATAGCAGGTCAGTTACCATTCCTTTGTACTTACACATCGATATAACCACCCTAAGGAAGTCCTACCTTCTTGGTATTACAATCATAGTCTTATCTAATACGACATTGATAGTTACAAGTGCTTAAATTTGATAAACGTGGTATTTTGTTATAATTAAACGCATTAGGACTTAGTTCGGGTATTTTTCTATAGTGATTAATTAATTGCCTGTGACCTCGCGAGGTTTATTTCTGGTGATAATAAGTGACTACTGATAACGCTGTTTCGCTTAGCAAAGATTGCCTTTCTGTAAAACATATTATATTTTACGCCTACTTTTACCCTATATAGATTTTTTTTCTTATATTTCTCTCCTATTTTGGACAAACTAAACAATAAAATACCTATTAAAAAGTTTTATAGAACACCGTCATTTTAATTATTTACAATCATTCTTTGTTACACACAAAGTAATTACAATACAAATTGCCTATTTAAAACGAATGTGCTGATTATTCAGCAAAAGCAATTGGAGTTAATGTTATTTAAATACCTAAGTGTGACATAATTTTGGCAATTACGTTACCTAATTTATTCGATAATAGGTAATAATTATTACAAAAAAAATGTGTAGATTTAAATACTAAATAAGACGGTAGTGACTAAATACTTAAAAGTAACCTCAAATTGGGCCTACCGCTGCGTAAAACGCATACTTTATTTTGTATAATATGAGACTAGCATAATTAATTTAGCATTGATTTTTTTAATACAAGTTAGCATACAATGAAAATATTTGTTTTGGCGTAATACAACAGATATCGCCCACAATAATATTATGATGATTTGCGTAAAATTCACTTTAGGACTTACGTAACTAATATTAAAAATAGAATAAGTACTTAAATCATGTCTTATGGAATAATTAATTTAATATGTAACCCGTATATAAATTTTATTTATGATGACTATTTTGTTTTCTTACTACATAAGGTAGCTTCATTTAAATGTTTTTTTTAAATAATAATCACTTTAAAATTGGGGACACTTTAAAATGGCCTTTTAGGGCCTAAAAGGCCCCCCTTTTTTGTTGTAAGTAATTCAAAATTATTATTAATACAGAACCTTTAACTTTGACTCTTATTCGTAGTCTAAGGCCAGTATTGGCGCAGGGCTATAAGCGTGTGGTTTCTACTCGAGAAAATGAAATATTTCATGTTTTATTTTCTTTGCTCCGGTATCGAGGTAAAGCGCGGTGTTGTGCACCCCCACTGAACTTTTAATGCATCCATAATTCGGCGGAAAGTGAGAAGCTGAGTTCTTTAACAGTAGTCTCCCCCTGCTTACTCTGCCACATGCAGAATATAGCGTAAAGCTGAAAAAAAAAATATTATTCAACCAATGTGAGACCAATAGAATTTATTCGTTCGGTTCGTGAGCAAACGTAGCTATGTCGAATCGTTTTATTTATTTTAAGTTCATTAACTTTTAAAGTGTTACAGCTGTACAATTAAATAATATTGTTTTCGATTTTCTTTATAATTTTTCGACTGAAAAATATTGAGAAAATATTATTTGTATTTTTAATAATTAAATCGTTATACGTTTACCTATACGTTTTCCACTCTCCGCCGAATTCTAAAGGCAATTGAGTGACGCGACTCAACTCAACTCTGCATCAGGGGGAAGAAATGAAAATATTAAATATTTTGATTTTCTCAAGTGCGGTTCTAAACCACAATCTGCCGTTTACAGTCAAATATATAACCTTTATCGATTTATAATTTTTATTTTGTTCTGCAAGCTATTTTACTAGTTACTTCAAACTAAAATATTCTTACCCTTTCCTAATAGTAGCTTATCAGGTAACTTAAGCTTACAATAAAAAAAACCTTATTTTTATTTACAAATAACAACGAGTTAAAAATAATAATTTCAAAGCAAAACATCGAAAAAACCCTTTTCATATAGGTACATATAAAGGGGTATGAACTAAAGGGTCTTGTTAAGCACCAGTTTCTCACAAATTGTCAAATGTATTTAAAACGAAGCAGGTACTTTCTGTCCCTCATGTGATAAATACTATGTTATACAATAACTTTTGTACAGCTGTAACCGCAATTCTGCTTACTTAAATTTGTAGAAAGATTGTCAACGCAACGATTGTAGGTTCGATTTCCTGTCGAGGACAAACTATTTTAATCGTGGAAAAAAGTAAAAAAATAAGTTCCGCAACCCAACAAGCTATGTCTCGAATTCGGACGAAAAGCGGAGACAGATTGTTTTGACACTAGCTTCTCTTTGCCTACCCGTAAAAACCCAATAAAAATATACTTTGCCTCCACTGCTTTCAGTCTTAGCAACAATAAACAGATTAGAGAAAGAGACAGCTCACCTTGCCCTCTCCACCCATCACATGCCCTAGAACTTGTCACAAAATCAATATGGTACCTGGTTTTTCCTAGTAATTTTACCACCTGTCCAAAGGTTGCTTTATAACTTGTTACATTGACGTACGTGTATACGTAAGTACTTGTCTTCGATAGAATCTCTTTTTATTGGATACGATAATCGGCTTTTAATAATTCGAAGTAATTGTAGAAATTATATAATTTTAAATTATTATTGATATCATTGTTGCACACTTAATCCCGCACATAGGGCAGAGGCAGACGAAAACTGTTTTCCGCCTAATTTTAGATTTTCGAAAAATTGCGCGTTCAATGGCGTAACTCAACACCGCGTTTTGACAGTTTAAACATGGTCCTAACCAAAAGAAAATATTCATAACCGAATTCAAGTCCGATGGTGTATTTTATTATCAACATATTTACTTGATTATGTTATGTTAATTTTTCTTCATTAGCTCCTATGACTATGACCTATGACTCCTTTCTTTATACCTAGGAATAATAAAAAAATAAATACCATATTGTGTATGTAAATATAATAAATAGCGAGGCCCATTATTCGCTAAAAATAGTTCTTTATATCTTTGTCGTCGTGATTTATTATGATTCCATGCATTGTATACATGAGTAATTGAAATGTAATATGAGAAAGAATCAAATTTAAATACGTATTGGATCTTATTGAAGATATCGTTTCAAATAAAAATTCATCAAATATTTTCAATTCTCTAGCCCTAACAAACAGCAATATCCCGTAAATATTACCTACCAAAATTTACCTTGTAATTTCTAAGATTTAGCCTAATATCTTTCCACGCATTTAATTAATGCATATCCTTAGAGAAACGTGGCGGTGTGCAGTGTGCGTCACTGCATCGATTTTACGCCCACGTCCCAACGTCTAGGTAACCTAGGTCATTGAATATAATGAGGTAACTGTATTTTGTGAGTTATGTCTTGTTATTTATAAGGAACTAGATGTAAGTAAATTTGTAACTCTTATTGAATATTTTGGTTTTGCTTGTTAAATAATAACTGTGTAAGCTTCACGCCATATTCCGCATGTAGCAGTGCATAGTGTTAAGTCACTCCGGTCTGCTCTCCATTACATGTTGAGTGCGGAACTCAACGCCGCGCTTTCCATGTTGTTCTAACCACAACTCGGTACTCGATGTTCTGCGCCACGACTAGCCTCATACTTTTCTGTTCATTATAAAGATAATATTAAATAATTTATAAATAGGTCTAAAGTTAACGCTATTAAATCAAAAGGCATGATTTTACGTTTCTACACTACATAATTAGTAATCGTGAATCACAACAGGAAAGGAAAGAGCCTTAATAGGGAATTGTGTAATTTTATTTTACTATTATTATTATATTATTTCATTTTTTCTTGGTTTATATTTCGTGATGCGAATGAATATAAATCTTTCTATTTCGTTATGTTTTTCAAAATATATAATGCATGTACTTGATATGTTAACAAATTTATTAGAAAGCAGAAATTAAAATAAGGATCTAAACAAGATGCAATACAAATAATATAAATAAATAGTTTACTAGGCTAATTTTAACGATAGTAAATCAAATTAAAATATGATATCGGATTGTATTTCAGATGGTAAAAGAAAGGGCTTCGCGAGTTACTGATCGGAGAGCACTTTCCTTTCACTGTTATGACCATTCTATCGCTATGGTCCAGTACCTTTTTGATGTAAAAACTTAAGAAGGGCTCACATGTACCTATCTGTCGTAATATGTGTATTGGTCCTCAATGAATAAAAGCCTAGATTCCAGTCGATGGAATATATGTTTTTAGCTTCATCAGCCTTAACCTTAGCAAATTTCGAGAAGGAAAATTTACAATTCATTTTTTTTTTTTTCAAAAATTTGCAATTTTATCGATACAAGAGATCACTCAACCAAAATAAAGAAATAAATCGTATCTAATAATAATAATAATAATAATAATAAAACTCTTTATTGTACACCCAAAAAAGGAATAGTAGAATACAAGAAAAAGAATATGGTACAATAGGCGACCTTATCGCTGAAATAGCGATTTCTTCCAGGTAACCTTGAGGCGTTCTACGATCTACGAGTACACCTGTTGAATACGAAATATTAAACAATAAATTTTTGTTCCAAATCAAACGTGATTGCAATGAAAAAGTTGAACAATCTAAATAAAAGATACAGTTGTACCGTAAGCCATAAGGTACAGCTCACCATGTTTAATGTATCTGTGCTGACCGCAAGCCCATCAGATATGGAACGTGGGTAGGATGTCCATCCCATACGGGGAACCTAGTTTAGTTTAGTTATAGGTCATGGAGTTTTTGTAAGTACTGAAATTATAGTACCTTTGTATTTTGTCTTCCAATAAATGTTTATATTTTAGCTTTTGACAAAAGTTATAGTAAAAGCGATAGTTCTAAATTATTTTTCTATATCTCACAAACGGCAGTGTAGACAAAGGGAACCTAGTGTTAAGACTACATTCCGTTCCTCACTTTTCAGTCGATTTTTGGGAAATTGCATTTTGACCGGTGTAACTGAACGCCACTTTTGATCTTCTTACCTGACTAAGGAAATATAAATAATTCATTCCTCGGAGTAGAAATCGAATCCAAAATCGTCAAGTTCACAGTCAGACGCTGTTTTGCTGCGCCACAACAACCGCAATCATCATAATTACAAATAAGACTAATATACAGTTCCATAGAAGCAGAAGAAGACTAATATACAGTCCACCGTATAAGAAATACGTAAAATGCTATTTTCTAGAATAAAATAAAGAAATACATAACGATGTTTTAGCATTCATAATAATGGCATGCGAGTATAAGGTATTGCTCAAAAGGTTGGAAAGGTCTCTCTCGGGTGTATTGCGGGCTTTACGACTGGACACTTTCTTGCTTTCAAATTACTTATACATGTTAAGTTATTCTCGTGTACAAAACACAATGATAATTAAATATTCAATATTGATAAATTATTCAATATATGAAAAATATAACTAAAGTATTGTATATAAGTATTATAATATATGGAATTTAAAGCTTTTTTTTTAAGCTTCACTGTCTCTCCAGCATATAGCAGGATAGACAGAGAGAACCTAATGCTAGGTCTGTTCTTCACGTACAGTCTGATTATCGAGACATGACAAACATGGCGGCATGCCACCAGAGCAAGGAAAATCAAAATATTTATATATTTATTCCCATGAATTGGAGTCAAACCTAAAACCGTGGCGTTTACAGCCAGGACACTACTCCGCTGCGCCACAACGGTCACTAATTTAATTTTACAGTTTCAGTATTGAATCAGTTTTTGTTTAGCGACTTTTAAGTGTGCAATTTGAAAAGGTGTTTGCATACTTTATTCACCAATGTCACGTAGATACTAGATTATACACGCAATAGAGGTTGGTCAACGTTATTAGAGGTTTATAATTTAATATTATAATAAATTTACGAAAATATATCAATATAGCTTGTACAGTAAAGTTTTTTTCTTGACCATTTACTAACCAAAACATTAAAAAAAATATTATACAATTAGAAACGCAGTAAAAATATTGTTATCCCACGCGGTTCATATATTAGCTGTACATATTTTTATTTAAAAACTTATAACATATCAGTAACATAGAATAGTAAAGAACATCGTATAATATTATGATAAAAATAATTCTAAACCATAATAACTATTTGCGGTTTTCCCACATTAGAAGTGATAAATGTTGCCATTGCGCATATCCGAGTTAATGTTAACGTATATACGTACTTTTAACTAAATGCCAGTCAGACTTTAGTGTGACGAAAAGTAGAAATTAAGCTTAAGTTACTCATCAGTTAATAGCCGTCAATCAGCCTAATAATCTTAATGAGAATTATTTATTTTAAGTTAACAATTTACACTTAATTAATGTTGAAATATAATTGTTTAATTTTAATAAAAAAGAAGTTCAAAAATATAAAATATTAGAACGTGTACCTACCAATGTAACAATCATAGTGTTATTATGACATCTGGTGTAAATTGTGAGAATGTTCCATAAGCTATATGTGAAATATTATCATATTGTCAACGTATAACAAAGAAAAATATGTTTCATTATATGAATATCTCACCTTTTGCAGCGTAGACGATAGCACACTAAGAAATCAATAGTAGAATACGATATTCTCGTCACTTTATGGTCATCTAGCATAGTGATTTTGAAAAAATAGCTTTTACCTGGTACCTGAACCAAAGATGCCATACGTTAATGTAATGCCACGTTATTTCCTAAATTAAAAAAAAAAAAACAAGAAATAGACTGAACCCCCGTCCTCCGTCCACCTTCGTCACAATAAGGACAAATCGAACAATAATAAACGCAATAAATAACTAAAAGCTAGCTATAAATCTATAGCTATAGTAGTGCAGCTCGATAATGTCAAACGAGTCGTATTCAACGGTGTGGAACCGCTTTCATATTCTCGCATGTCAAGACCTTGGTAATTCTACACTTTGGAGACCTAGGGCTGGGTTCATGTTACATTTAATAGTAATAAGTCATGAAGTTTATAGTAGTTGTTGTGGTAGTCGTTATTAAAGGGTATTAAGGGTTGAAATTATTATTGAGCTTTATTGAAAAATTTTCAATTATTATATCAACCTACCGCCAACGTTTGCCAACTACGAAAGAAAACCTCACGTATTGCCCTGGATTCTTGCAAAACGAGCTGACTGTACCTTGTTTAGTGTGGTGGTTCTGTTTTGGAATTGTAACTTATATACTATAGTTCTAATACCTTCTTCCTAAGGAACGAACATAAACGTGTTACCTCCTGCATTTAAAATCAACCAATTACGTACTAGATGGGTACTTAAAAATTATAATGCAAACATGACCTCGAATCTACGACACGCTGTCAACTAAAGTTTAACGATCCTCGGAGGATGTTCTTAATAAGTTCGTTGACGTTCATAATTGACGGGACATTTCGTATGCAGTTTGCGGACGGAGGTGCCGAATGTGGTATTACGTTTAAATAATAGATAGTGAGTCTTGTAAATACTAGTGCTTCCGGTTTTTAGCCGATTTTGACCCGATGCAGTGAGTAATTATATGTCTTTTGTATTTTTTTAGCAAACCAACGTTTTATTATAATATATTTACTTCTATACTATTATTATAATTAATAAAATATAGCTGTAGCTTTGAAATTTAGTTGAATACACTAATTTCAGGAAGTGCTGGTTCAAATTCAAAAGTCACCATCGACTGCTAATTTGCTAAAGGCATAGGTATTGGCGACTCCGATAGGCGACTAATAAATTCCTATTAGCCGCAAACTGCCGTAAACCACGGCGCACCCTGACGAGACGTTTTTAAAATATTAAATTCCATTCCTGCCGTCTCTAAGGATTTCACTACAATTTCTTGATTCGTTTTTGTAAATGCAATAATTACATATATTTTATTTTTAACTAGCTACCGGTTCACGGGTTCGCCCGCTAAATCTCATTGTTATATTATGGCTAAATTGTACGAAATCTTTACATAAACTGTAGGCTATGTGTTATTCTGATATATAAGCTACATTACATTAAATTTTTATCTAAATCCGCAAAATATTTTTTATGTGAAAGTAAAACAAATATCCATCCTCACAAACTTTCGCATTTATAAAATTACTTGTAGGTAGTCTCGAGGATCAAAACGTAATTTCGTTAGATAAAATGCAAAATTAGAAAAGTCGATGTGCTGCAGTTCTGTGCAATGTACTTGTTTTTTTTTTTAACTTATACTAATATAGGTTACAAAAGTAAGTATCCTAACAATCTATGGGTCACGCTTCATATATATATTTTTGCTTTTGTTGAAATTAGTAACTTTTTCTTATAAACGGTGATGACGCTATCACGGAATTGTACTGCCTGGTCATAAACATACGTACGTATGTTCTAGCTCAGGACTCAGGTGCGAACTCAACACGTATGAATGAATCACACACGACGTTATATTCGGCATCACTTTGTGTCTATTTCCGGTACTTCCCTGCTCTTGCCTATTCGCTACTGTGATATTTTGAAATGGATTTTGTTTATTCTTTTAGACTTGCCAGAAGAAAATTTTTCGTTTAGTTTAATATATAAATAGTGTTTTAGTTTCTGAGTAGCTTATTACAAAGGAAACCGAACATTTTGAGTATTTACATACCGATTGATTTAATAAATAATTACAACTTACGTATGGAAACGTACAACGTACAATTGTTTTTTTTTTATATTTTCGTACCTAAAATGATTTATTATACTGTTTCTATTTCTTCATTAAAAAAATTAAATTTAACTGGAAATATAATTATGAAGGTAGTTAAAATTAAAATTTTAATGTTTTTTTATAAGAAACCGGAGCGAAGAGTCTGATAAAAGGTACCTTGACATTACCACATTTGTAAAACCTGGCGCTTCCTATAGACACTTCTTTTGCTCTTCTTTATGTAGGTAGTTCATTATTTTCTGATCCGTTTTTTAATTAATTAAAGATAATGACAGTATATACTCATGGAAGTAATCAAGGGCTTATCTCTGACTAACCTTGCTTTGAAGGAAAAAACACCTAAAATATTTTTTTCTTATATTCTAAATCTTAAATTGTTGTTTTTAATCAAAAAATTATAATTTTTCTAACGTATTAGCATTGGACTATTTATAGATTTAAATTTACTACCTCTTATATAATATTAAAATAAAATATATTTATATAGAAAAAGCTAAATTATACTTTAATTTTGCAGATACCCAATCCTTTCCAATCCCAACTTTAATCTGCAAGAGAGGCTCGATCATTTTACACCCACATTCCTTTATCAAACGACGGCAGTATAATGGAAGTATAATAGAAGTATTCGGAATATCCAGTTCCAAAGCTAATGGAATGGAATCCTTCATAAAACTTGGCAAGGCTTGTCTTTGATGATTTGGATGTCTGAAGAGTGTTAATGGGCCTATCGTTAAGTTTGATTGTTTAACATGTCCCCATATGTTGCTTTGTAGTATTAATAATTATATTTAAAATAGCTTCACTCTTTTTGCTGGCTTGTGAGAAAGAACCTTGTGTTAAGACATACAGTTACCTGAACTCAGCGGAATCCAGCACCATCCTGCTTCGTCTTTACTACCGCACAAAGGCCTCATAGTTATATAAAAAATCTGCTTCAGAACTCAACGCCGGGCTTTGCCTCAACACCAGAGCGAAGAAATGGAAATATAAATTTAAATAAATATTTCAACTCCTTGAATAGGGATCAAACCCACAACCAGTCGGTCTTACAGTCACACTTTGTGCTTCTGCGCCACGACTAGCCTCATAGTTGTGCCTGAATTAACGAGATTATTGTGTATTTAGGTACCACTCAATAGGACGAAAGTGGGAAATATCACCGAAACCGAGACCAAATATAGAAGGAGAATAAAATGTTACATACTACTACGACCAGAAAAAAACTAATCAGTAAATATAATTTAGAACAATTTTTGAAGACACGATTGTTACGGTTAAGACGAGTCAATTCTCAAAGGGAACTAGAAATATAAATATAATCTTTTTTCATCAAAGCTCTTGTGCTCTTTCATATAAACTTGTTTGCGATAATTTTTCTACATCCTCTTTATTATGAAGTAAATGAAATGACATTTTTTTTATAATCTATAATAAATAATAGATGGAGTTGAAATCAATAAATCTTATCGAAAACCCGTTTAATGGGAACCGGAGCACCGGAGCGAATTTGGAACATTTAGAATATAGTATATCATTAGGTGAACGGCTATTATTTAGCAATGTTTAATAATACTTCAGTAGGATTAAATGCGGCGTTATGCTCTGTCGTTAGACACTGTAAGTGACGGAAATCAACACTTCTTTGTCTACTCTATGCCCTATTCACGTGGTGTCTGAATGAAAATCGAATCCACAATCCTTGTGTGAGATAGCACACGAGCGAGTTTTCTATTATCTTTCCTACATATATTTTACACAGTACCTGCAATAGCAATAATTATAATAGTAACCACCATTGGAAGCCGGGGCAATGATAAGGAGATAAAGGTCAGCGTCGAGCACCACCTTGAGCACCACTTTCTTGGTCTGCTGATCTGATTCGTGGGGAATGGAATGTCTTAACACTAGGTTCTCTCTGCCTACTCTGTCACATGCGGGATACAGCATGAAATTTACAAAATTAAAGATATAAATTAAATATGTAAATTTATCCTATCTTGAAACAAGTCAAATATACCAAAATCTAGTAAAGTATCGATAGATAACATCTATAATATGTACAAACATGTCTTCAAAATGCCAACAATCTAGACTAGGCATTAATTAACATTATTATTAGATATCTATCTTTAGACGGAAACGCTAAAGTATTGAAATAACACACTAGCTACTAACGGTGTTCTACAATAAGAAGCACTTTTTAATGAACTTTTTTGTTTACTGTAGCTATAGTGCATTGAAAATGTGGTGGTGGTTAAAGATGAGTGGGGAAACTCAACGCCGCATCTCAAGAAATGTACTTTATAGTAATCAAAATAATTTCAGAAGTTATATTTAATCTTATAATTTTTTTTTGTCTTTCTCAGTAGGTATTTAATATATTTAGGTAGTTATTGAATGTAAAAATCAACTAATGACGGATATCATCCTTATTGCTGTTGCTACGTTAGTACATGTAACTTCCGCTTTAAAATTTTTTCATCAAAAAGAAATTTTTCATCTAAAAGAGGTGTGGATCGAAAAGCTCGCTGTGAAATTTCTAAAAGTTCCTAGTGCCAGACTTGACAACGCACTAGCTTGGCTATACTGAAAGATTTTGATAATAAGAAAAACAAAACAGAGAAATATTTTATTAAATTTTTCTACCACTGAACTGGATACGATTCCTTTTATGACTGACAAATTATTTTAAGTATCTATACAACTAAAAATCTTCAAATGAGAATACACATTAAGCTCATAATAAAGAAGATAATACTAAACAGATGTATTCTGAAGTACACTCGACTACGGCGGAACTAAAAATATCACTAAATGTTTAAATATGCCTTATTTCTTGTTAATAAGGTTCAAAATAATCCAAAAAATTTAAAATGGTAAAATAATCCACGCTTTGTTTTTAATAGGTGCGGAAAAGAAAACAAAAGTGCATTATAATAAAATATTCTGTTGATTTATTTATAGGATATCTAAGCTGTGTTTTTAAAATGGAAGCGAGGGTGTCACAGAAGTGTTAACAATGTGTTTATTTGTTTTATCTGCATCCACATCTATACTTCTATACTAATATTGAAGAGTTTGTTTGGTTGAACGTTCTAATCTCAGGAACTACTGGTTCGAATTGAAAAAATCTTTTTAACACAAAAAGTTTATTTAGTAAAGGGGACTGTACCTACGACATCCTCTCAAGCAGCCACTTAGTGCTTGCACTTTTTCCGAGACAAACTACACTCTTTCCTACCTACCGGCTTGTACGAATCGACGTCGCTGTAAACGACAATAGGGCAAACTGGAGAACGGAGCGTTTTAACATTAGGTTCCCAGGTTCCCTCTGCCTACCCGGCTATGTGCGGAACACAGTGGGAAGCTAAAAAATAAAAAAAAACTTCAAGTAAACTTCACTTTAAGTAAGTGTTAAACATTTCCCACGATTATTACCTGAATTCACAATTGTCGTCGTATACATATACAGTCAATTACTTGGTAAATAGGTAAATTTTCAAAACACTTCACAAATTATTATTATTTTCTATAGATCTAAGTTATGAGAAGCTTGTCTAACAAGCGTCGCTTTAACGGTACAGGTCGCGGGTTCAAACTTCTATGGGAAAATGTATTCACAAAGTATCTATCCATGTAGCATGTTATACATATACTAATGAACGAGTTCTCACAGTTTACTTTGAAAATTAATTAAATGGAGGCCGTTATGGCGCATCGGCCGAGTGTCTGGCTGTAAACGCGATGGTTGTGGATTTGGTTCCCATTCGAGGAAATTATATTTCCACTTTCTCACCTTCCCAACCCAGTGAACAGGCTGAAAATTGAAAATATAGTAGGGGACGATGTATCTTAAGACAGTGTGAAGCTATTTACTTTAAAACTTAATTAAAGAGACAAAACCAACAAAACGCCATCTTGTTAAGACGATTTATGACTGTCCAGTGTGCGTCAACTTGAAATAATTTAAACACGTTCACATTTACTTAACAATACTTTTGTTCGAGGGAAACTAACCTTGAGTGGAATAAAGAAGCTGGCTGCTAAACGACACGAGTGACATTCTCACTGTCTTTTACTTGTACCATTACTTTAATGAGTGGGCCTATTCTCTTTTTTGTCAATGTCTCTAAAGTGAAGAACGTCGAGAATATAACATTCTAAGGAACGTTTCTAGGTACTGGGTTCCATTATAGTACTTAATGGGATTCGTCTTTTATGATGTATGGTGTGTTTGTTTTTTTTTATTTATTAAGGACAAGTATTACTTCTGTATAGTATGATTCCAACTCGGTGGAATAAATAAAATTTAGTCATAATTATGAATAAAATGTATTCATTCCTTTCTGTATTCATATGAATAAAATTTATTAATTCCACCAAGAGCTTATTTATATGAGCGGCTTTAAGTATCGCCACTCGACACACAATATTGAAATATGAAATTCGAAATAATATCTCTGCCGACCATGCTATAGCAGAATATAGATAGCGAGATGCTAAAAAATATTATTTGTTTTCAATTTTGTTAAAAGTTACTTATCTATTTATTTTTTATGTATTATAGAAGTTAATCAAGATAATTTGATGATAAATCTCTCCATTCTTAGTTTTATGGGTTTTTATCCATACTCCTTAGTATGAAGTACTGGTGCTGTTTAAATGAAAATTCACATTATTTTATAAACATTATAAAGAAATTAGCTGTCATTGTTAAACTTTCTTTCAAACAGCCTCTTTGATGCGGTGAAATGCAAACGTAAATGCTGTGGAATAGACCCTAACCGTAAGTACTGCAGTGCGGTCTGGCGTAGAATAATATGCTGCAAACGTTGTATAAATTATAATTATGTTATAACGATAATTTAACTTCATTTACCCGACTTTTTGTGAAAGAGAATAATATTATTAGACGTTTTCGAGACAGAGAGCAAGGCTTTGAGACATTGCGTTTTAATTAGCAGAACTCAACGCCATGCTTTGTTTTCTTACCAAAGCCAGGAAAATAAAAATGAATTATGCCCCAGAGCAGAAATTGAATCTGTATCCGTCTTGTCTACAGTGGAACGCTGTGCTGCACCGCCATGACTTTGAAACAGTTGACTTTGAACATTTGAAAAGTGTTGATACAACACGTTCGTACTCTTCTGCTCCTCGTGATGCGGAGGATCTGCAAGAAAGAAAATAATTTGTTCTACTATTTAATTTCTTATTACAAATACATATTCGTTGCCCAGTAGGTACATAAAGCAAAATGATTTCATCACGAATGAAACACAGAGAAACGATAAAAGATAGACGTAAGCTATACATATTTAAAACGGCTTACATTTTTATGACTTAATTGTGTAAACTAGTACATATACTCAGCAATGAAATTGTTATCTTTATAGTTAAATATGAAAATCAAATATTATATAGATGTTATCTCAGATCAACGTACTTTGGTATGGAATGGAGGAGTATTTTACTTTCTAGGTCATCCTGTTTGTGAACTCTCACAGCCCGATCAATAGTTTGGCTAGACGCAGTCTGAGATACTACGTCAGGAAATGGGTCACTTGTTAGACAGATTTAAACTAACCTAATAGTTTTTTTTTTATTATAATGGGTGAAGATAAAAAATTATAAATATATTTATACAGTTTTGTAATGCTTCTCTTTATCTCTTTGTCTTCCACTGTCACTTTATGTTTTGTAAAACATGTTTTTTCTTTGCTTTGTCTGCACGTTCTTCTGAAGGATTCGACCGCGCAACGATTCTACCTACAGTCATCTCGGCTTAGCCACGTAGGTACAACATACTAATAGAAATATTTTCTTATAAAACTAATTATTATTTATGTCGATTTATTTATTATAATAATGTCAAAATAATATTTAATTATATTAGATAGAACATAATAAATAAATATAGTCAGAATGGAGTATCTTAACACAAAGTTTTCTCTGATTACAGAGCTCTAGAGCCATAGGACTATGAGTGATGGTTCCGCTTTCACGCAAAAGCTACTGAACGGATTTAGATGAAACTTTACAGTAATATAGTTTGAATAGATAGAATAATGTAAAAAAATATCTAATTTAGCTTTAATATAACTAAATCGCCTAGATTATACAAATGCAAAAATCCTCATAAAACAATACAGGTTACAGTTCAACGCACTTTGGTTATCCAAAACGTAAGGTGGAAAGCGCGTAAAGCGTCTTCCGGTAGCATTGTTCTTATATTTATAGCTTCCGGCGTCTTTGACATCGGCCTTGTAGGATGACATTTATTGCCTTAATATGTGAGATGTGCCTTTTTGTCTTTGTAACTGTAACTATAGTTTATTATATCTTTTTTGATGTAACTTTCTATTTTGTTTCATGTTTGTTTTGTTTTATTAGGTTTTCTTTGAATTTCCTGTATTTTAAGCCAACTACGGAGTTTTAAAGTAAGTTATAGGTGTATTTATTGCGCAGTTTGGGGAAAAGGTTTTTTAATTTTACTTTTAATAAAAAACAATAATAAAAGATAGTAATATACTTTAGTACTTCATTATTAAATTTATACTTTATAAATAAAAATCTATATTACAATCATAATTCACTTAAATACAATGCTACTCTTAGTTAGAAAGTAAAATAAACTTTTGTTTTTGTTACAAATCATCGATGCGTAAATCGTTAGATCCGCAGAAATCACGAAAACGAATATTATGCGATTACTTCACTATCTTTCCTTACAAAGTGAGATTTTATAACGCTACTGTTAATGAACTAATTGTATAATCATTTGTGCCTATGTATTGATGACACATTTTTTGGATATTTTGAATCAAAATATTTATTTAATTTCCCTTAGTGGAAATCGAACCCACAGACTATAGATAGTCGCAACGAATTTATGATTGTTTCTCAGTAAGTGTCCTCTTTAAAAACCTTTAAGAAATTTATATTTTCATTTCCAACAAAAGCTTCTTTAAATTAGTAATGAGTTACCTACTACAACCTTTTCATACAGTCTATATGCTAACATAACAATGAATATTTAAATTTAATAACTATATGGATCTTATGGCTAACAATATAAGGAGTAAAATCGTCTGCCATAATTAATACTAGCTGTCTAGACTGAAAACAAATCTGTATATTTCATACAAAGAACACGTTAAATATTTATATACAGTGGATTGAAATAGTACTAGACATACCTACTAAATACGTAATATTGATTTACTTATGCTCTACAACTAATTATATATTTATTTTTTGTTTACGGTAATGACACTCAGGGATCTTGTTTAGCGTTTAATTGCCATCAAACAGTCAATTATCAATATAAAGTACTCATTTAATGTATTTTTTGTTGTTTTTTAAATATTTAAGTCCTAATTTTTAACAATTGTATGAAAATTTTGCTATTATTTTAACTTTATTCAAGACTTTTGAAAGCATTTTTTAATAAAAGAATCAATATAAATTTACTGCCTGGCCGGAAAGCGGTTTTCTGTATTACTTGTTCTATATTAAAAAAGATTTTTAAGTTAACATTACTTTTTTTAGAATTCTACACAGATAAGCGTTTGCTAAGATGAGACGTGGGATGATCTTTACGCAGCATCCGATCCACTATACGTACAGTGACTCAGATAAACAATCAAGGGGTCACAAGTTCAAGGCCACGTGCGCGTGCACACTGACACTGAAATAGTGGTTATACATTTTTTCATTATAACAACTTTGCGTGTCAAAGCACTATTAAAGTTTGAAATATTTGATATTTTTTTTAGTATGAAGCTAATCGATTTACTTATGTAAGAACGAAGCGGTGTATGTAATATTTTGATTTAGTTTTACCATAGTTTTAGTACATATTTTAATTTAACGTAGTGTACGGACGTTTTAATTTTATACCGCTTATAGCAGAATAGGCAGAGAGAAACTAGCGTTGAGAAACACCGACTAATTTTCGAGACATTATGTGTTGTGTGGCGGAATTCAAAGCCACGTAACGTAATCGTAATCAAAGGTAATAAATATATTTTATTTCTTAGAGTGAGAATCGAACCTACAATTGACTCGATATCATTCTCCCGTTGTGCCGTTGCATCACAATGGCTTCTAATCAATTTAAAAATTTTAAATATTGATATTTTTAATTATAATAATCATTTTTAATTATTATTTTTACATATGAAAAATTATTTGTATTTGATTCTATGATTAATTTTTATTCACAATCGTTTTCCTTTTCCGTTGCAACGAGTTATGTTACACATAATTTAATTATAGTAACCTACACAATAAATATATGAGATGAAATATTTGAAATAAATGGGAACTTCTGATTTAAATATAAACTAGCGTATTTTAATATAATCGATAATATATCCTCCTAAAAGAAAATCGATATCATTGTCCGAAAATCGGTTTTGCGATTCGGTTTAATGCCCTAGAAATGTCAAGGTTTCCTTTAGATGCCACGTAACACTCTGGTACGCTGCCAATCGATCGTCCGCACTCCACGTCGGGCGTCTGGAGGACTGGCGCCGCCCGTTGCATTCTGCTCTATTATATTATATGGTCAATATAACTTCTACATTTTCTTTTTAGGACATCTATCTCTTTAAGTTTTATAGTTTTTGACAAACAAATAGGAGGAGATTTTATATTTGATAACTATAATATTAGCTGATTTTAGTTGGTCGAGTCTTTTCTAGAAATGAAACCAAAAATCTTGAGAATGCAGGTTTCTACAATAGCTGATAGTCCCTGTTTAGTGACGAGTTCCTCGAATATGGATAAATTTATACAATACGATATCCCGAGTATCTTTATCCAGCACCACAACTCCAGGACATCTATCTTTTTCCGTTTCATCTTCATTCACTTTTATTATTGACTGGATGTAAATATATTTGAAAATTGTTATTATTTTAAATACCTAAGTAAAATATAAATATATTTTAGTGATTATTTTCCTATTAAATTGCATAATTGTACTCAATAAAAGCTGTAGTAGAGCGTAATTTAGAACATTATTAATTCAAAGTTTTTATATCACTACAAATGTGAAAGGATACGTTTACTTTATGAATAATTCATTCATAATTTAACATTTAGAGTAATTAACGATAGAATTTATTATACAATGTTGTTTAATGCAGACAAAATGAATTATGTAATACTCATAACTACTTGCTTATTTATATTTTTTGTCTAAGGAGCTTGTTTCGTAACAAAGAATACCTAACTAAAATATACATATGAAATTAAGTTTATTACATAGTTGTAAAATTTATAAGAAGAAAATATTCTGAAAGGTTTTATAGCTGTACCTAAGCTGTATGCCCCATATAGCAGGATAGGTAGAAGGAATCTAGTGTTAATACACTCCGTTTCTCCACTTTCCGCCCAATTTTTTTCAGACAGGAACATAACAACGCCTTATGTTCTGATGCCAGAGCGAGAGAAAAATGAAAATGATTCACTAAAAAAATCAAACCCACGACCGCCGCGTTTACACTCAGACGCTGTGCCGTGTATTAGGTAGGTATACGTAATTCCCCCGCGATATGTATCTGACAGGGTTTTCACGATTTTCCCAGCGAATAACGGTGATATGTAATTACTTAGTTGATAAGTTAGAAAGTGAAGCTGTTCGTGATTGGAGAACATTACTCCCCCGATATCAAGATGCAATGATGATTTTAAAATTCTTTATCTTTAAATAAGAATTTTCTTAAATTGTATGGTTGGATTCATGAAAATCAAACAATTAAATTGTATTATTCTTCTTCTAGATTATTTTCAAGTTAAAGTCCTATAATAATCAATGGATGCCTAATAATTACACAAAACAGACAATTAGCCTTTTAGATCTTTCGATCAATTATTTATTATTTACTTATTATATCAATTATTTTTTGATCGAAGTTTAGATCGATCAATTTTACTCTCACTAGTTTTTTCATTCGCTAAAGGTCACTCGTAACCGTTGCCGTACAGTAGATACAATGATACCACAACGCGACGTTTATTCTAATTAGATTTACGAAATGTCACTAAAAATCTATTCTAAAATAATTTTGTTGAAAACATTGTGCTTTATATATATCTAGTTTAAGCATATTTTCTCGAATAGTTGCTTAAACAATAACAAACAAATATGTGAAAAAAAAGAGTCCGTCGTGGCCCAGTGGCACAGCGTGTGACTTTAAATGCGACGTTTGTAATTGCAATTCTCACTCGTGAAAAAAAAATATTTCCATTTACTTACTCTGATGACCAGACAAATCGCGGCGTTGAATTCCTCCACTCAACATGCAATGTCTTGAAAATTCGGCAGTAAGTAGGGAACGGAGTGATTTAACACTTAAGTTCTCTGCGCTCACCCTGTTACATGCGGGATATAGCGTGAACTTTAAAAAAAATAACAAAAAATATACATACAGAACCACCTTTAGATGGATTGATACATAATACATTTTTCCAGACTATTTACAAACAAAGGAAAGTCAGTGGTCGTTAGCATTAGCTTTCTATGATTCGTGATGCAATTCATTCTGACACTCGCACTCGATCAAGCGTGGTTAGATTTTTTTTTATAGCTGCTTGTAATAATTATATTGACATTGAACTTGTTTTTTCTAACTGTATATATTATCTGTAACAGTTAACAAGGATAGTCTGTGTAATGTATTTTTTTACTGTTAAGTGGTTATCCAATTATTGAAATTATTTAATTATAAGTATATTTTATTCTTAAATTTAATCTTATTTTTTATATATCTCTTTTTGTCTCTCCTCTTGCACAGGCTCATAAATAGCTGAGATGTTGTAATGGAGGTCGTAGTAAGTGCTTTTGAAAAAGTTCTACCTTTGAATATGGTGCAAGCTTATAAAAAAAAGTAGGCCGACCTAAAATGTTGGAAACTCGTAAATAAACGTCAAAAGTGTATTTTTTTAATTTACTTTTAGCTAAATTCTACTCTCTTTTTTGTTTTTATTACTTTTCATTACTTATAATTTATTTTTTGTAACAATAATTATTGTAAAGGTCTTATGACTTACTTATCAGAACATAAAATAAAACAAAAAATAAAAATGGCACAGATAATAAATGAATAATTAAACTGTCAAGTATTCCCACGCGGGACATTAATTAGCCCAGTCCTATTTCATTATCGAACCCTAAAATAATTGTCAAAATGACATTTTACTTTTAATTGCTGTTAATGTGAGTACGAGTAATACGTAATTAGATAATTACAAGGTCGCGCTAAAATTTAATTCCGGTTTGATCTAGACAGGACGGTAAATACTTAAATCTAGGTCTTAAAAATAGATTTAATTCTTTACAGCAACAAATCTATTACTGATATAATTTATATTACTACTATAATTTGTGGAGCGAAATCTTATTTTAATTTACTTTAAAAGTATATTATTTTTACCGAATTAAACCCAAACCGCAATGAAGCCTTATAATTTACAGTCTAAACTGTACTTAATAGAATTTGATACAGATTAAATATATATAAATATATGTGCAATCTACCATATAATACATGCGGGCAGAATGAGCCGAAATCGATGACAGCGGTGGAAAAAATTGTTTCTGTTTAAACTCCGGAAAGTTGCTACTTAGAAACGCGTTTATTAAAATTTCTTAATTATCAAATGTTTAGTATTGTATGGAATAAGTAATGCATGATTTTATTTTCACGAGTACAATCTCAGAGGAACAGAAATTTTAATTAAGGTGTATTTCTGGAATATACATATGTATGAAATATTTTATATAAATATTTTTTTTATAAGTTGCTTTTATTATCTTGTTTATTCCAAGGAGTTAACTTGTCCAGACAACGTGTTACATTCTTTTGATATGGTATAGTAAGAATTTTATTCAAAATCTTGGTAAAACCCAAAAACATGTTGACGCTCTATTTTATTATTTTTTATTTCGTAGTAAGTATTGGTCATAAAGTGTACAATAATTTTGACATAAATGTCTTAATGACTATCATAAACAAAAAGAATTCCACATAAATATATGTATATTAACCGTTCAAAGACCTCAACCGGTTGTAAAATTAGTTCTTTTATTGTAAAATATAATGATGTTATAATTTCTTAGAAAATATAAAAGAATTTACATATTTGATGACGTAATTAATTAAAGAATGCGATCTTTGTGATAAATAATATTTAAAATTGTATCAATTTTTAAGAAATTTTAAAAATTACTTATGAATTAACGAATACAGAAATCTCCGATTCTTTGGTCGGCTGTAGTCTTCTAAGTACAATGTATTATTCAATATTGAACTTGGCTTTTCTTTTACATTTTCTTTTTGGATGCACAAAATACTTGAATTTTTAAAAAATCCGTTAAATTTCTATCAGTTTTTATAACAAAAAAAAAATGTTAGGTAATGCGTAACGGCATTGAAGTGTAGTGTAAATTATGAATAACAGCAAGAAACGAGGCCTCATTAGCAATTATAATTTAATTTATCACTGAAATGTTATAATAACATCGCAGCCTTGCGAGATTATCGCAACGAGTTAGTACATTTCTTATTTGTTATATTATTTTTGTATGCCTTTTTTACTCATTTAATTACTATTTGTTATTTCTTTAGCTTATCATTATTTGTGATGGAGAAGCAATATCCTCACTATCATAAAAAACGCATTTTTGCAGTTAGAAGGACCTCTACTGACACCGATGATATGTGGAACTGAAAAATTGAACCATTATACAGTGTGACAAAGAACGTTAAAATTCTATATCTACAAAGAATATTTTTTTTTGGTTGGTTTTGGGTTCGATTCCTATTCTTGTAACGAGTCAAAGCGCTTAATGAGTTCTGCCACTTAACGGAAAATGGGCAATGAAAGCCTCTAATGTGTCTCTTAATGTGCCTCTTAGTGTTTTAACACTTCCTCTCCTCCCCTCTGCCGAACCTGCTAAGTGTAGGATACAGCGTGAAAGATAAAACAAATTATATGAACTATGAAACGTAGGACTTGACGAGCATTTAACAAAAAATACGTACTTAACACGGTACTTAACAAGTATATAATTTTAACATTTTTTTATCATTCATCAACAAAATTCTTATAATTTTTTACGCTTTCGACCAGCGTGTCACAGTTTAGCTAGTAGGTTTTCAACAAAACAATATGCCGTAGGGGCTTTAAGTTTGTGGAACAGAGAAACCGTGGAAATTTGCGATGTAAAGGGAAATTCTGCATGCTCAGAATGCTATTGTACTCATATATTAAATGTATTAGTCAGACAGTACGAACTGGTCCAAAACTGTATTTTATAATAACTTAAATGATATGGAAAAAAAAATCATGTGTGGGATACATAGCTATACGATTAGGGTTAGCAAAAATTATTTATTTTCCCGAGTAGGTTTCGAACCCGACTGGCCAACCAAGGAATTGGTGAAAGGATGAGCCTGTTAGAGTCAACGAGATAATAATAACTAGGTACTTATGACAATCACAGACCAAAATAGGATAATTTTGCCTTAAAATTAAGTAAATTAAGTTTGTTAAAATTTATTACATAAAGTTACAATTCGGGCTAAAAAAACATGTTTAAAAATAAGTGATAATTCTCTATATTCTCTCCGTCTTCTCAACGAACGAAAACATATAAAATACTATATTTACTATACATTGGGTGTATTCCATCAGGTAACAATTAGAAGTGATGTCAACGGGCGCGGCTACACCTGTAATTAAAGGCGAGGCGACTTGCATCAATGAATTGTGTATTGATACATAAGATTTACTCTAGTTCAAATATTTACATTGCATATTTTTGTACTCACTCTAGGAAATCTACTTAAAAAATATTGCAATAGCAGATAAAAATCTAGTGATAATTTCTGTTTCTGTCCGACTTTTCTTCATAAAATTACCTATCAAAGTAATGTTTTCCAAGGGACCTGGCATCCAGTGGCTTGAAAGTTTAATTGACAATATGGCAAGAAATTTGAATATTATATTTATACAGTGGTAAATCGCACATATACCTATCTATATATTTACCTGGGAACCTATTGTTAAGAAACTCTGTTCCTGTTTCCCACTTTCCGGCGAATACTGGAGGCATCGTGTGTTGAGTGGCGGAACTTAACGCCTAGCTTTGCCTCGTTACCAAAGCGAGTGGGAATCGAATTCATTCCCTGTCACGTTTACAGTCGTAAACTCCTGCCCCTGCGTCATACGTATACAAATTCAAAATACAATTTTATATGAAAATTGCCGATCTTTCTTAATTTTTGAAAAGATTTGTTTTTGTAAAAGTTTTGTTAGTAAAAATTCTTGGCTGATTAAAGACCACCCGGACCCCCTATTCCTACTCCTAAAGTGTCCCATATAACTGACGACACTAACAATTTTATATTAATTGACATTTCGAAAGCATATCAAATGTCTTATGGAAGAGACTACAGCAATTTTAGCATTCTCCACATCTTATAAAAACAAAGTAATCGAACGTGTCATACAACGTATATAACTTATGATTAATAATAAACAATTTATCCATCACCCACCAAACTGGGAACAAAGCGTGTTTATAAACGTAACCAGCTGCAACGACTAGTCTAAACAAGAATATCAGGTTACGAAGGACAAGGGCTAGTAGCGTGAAGGTAAAATTGTATTTATAAATTATTGTTATAACGTTTTGTATGTGTTTCTTTTTACCTGTATATGCGGCTCTTTTGTAGGAAAAAAGAGTAGTGTCAAGAAAGACACTCCGTTTTCTTTTCACGCTGTATCCCGCATATTCCACAAATCTATTTTTATGAGATATTACGTGTTAAGTGGCGGAACTCAACGCTACTATTTTATCAGAGAAGAGACGGAGAAATGAAAATAATCCATTGCCAAATGTAGGGATTGCCACTTGAAGGCCACGGTGGCCTTAAAGATAAATACTGATTCTGGATATTTCAATAAGTAAATTAATATAATTATAGTTAATAAGCAGAAACGTGGGTGTTTTTATTTTATTATTTAATAGGAATTTTATAATTTTAAAGGTATTCTTGCCCTTATAGGTGTTTTATGGTATTTATTGCGACGTTTTTATGTTTTGTAATTAACCGGAACACTATTTAAGTTAATTTAATTATGTTAAAAGTTAATAACTTTTAATATTGTTTATACTCATAACAGGCAAAATGCTGTATTTGTTAATGAAATAAACCTGAAGAGCGTGTATGTGTGTTTGAATATTTTTTTTTTTATTTTGGTTATTTTATTTTGCATTTTTTTTCTACTTTATGACATGTCCAAGTAAATGTTAAGCATTTTTATGGAATAAAGATATTTTGACTTTGACTTTGACTTTGAATGCTCTAATCTCTAGATACAGATTGGAAGAATCAGGAAAATGGCATTAATGTAGATAACAATATCATAAGCTGTAAGTACCTATATGTAGGTACAATAAGGGGCCGTTAAAACGGAAAACTAAAGTAGTATTATATGGCAAAAACCAGACGAGACGAATGATATCTTATGAATTCGAACTCACGATCGTCGTGTGCGTCTACGGCAACGTCTCCTTATTTATTTTGGCTATAATAGTTATTCAAAGTAATTTGTATATTCACATGAAATAAATAACGAATTGCAAGAGAAAGCCAACTTTATTGATTTTCTGATGTCCTTTACCTCATAGACTTGGGTTTTCTTTGTCACGACAAAACTTATTTATTTAAATACAAATTCTATTATTTATTAGTCTGCCTCTAGACTTTTGAAGTAGATCTAGATCTTGAATAATAAATATCTAAATATGTATGAGTACATATACAATTACATTGTACACTGAAGGTCATGTATTCGACCTTGAGTTTTTATATTTGTATGTAAAATATAATTGTAAGAACTAACTAAATGTATCTAACTGTAAGAGCTGCTTGTTTGAAACTTTTTAATGAATGAAGTATCCACATAGTTAAGCAAATTAACTCATATTGTCCCAAATCCTGGCGAAAAGTGGAGATTGGAGTGCTTTGATATAGGTTCTCTCCCTTCTCTCCGCATAGCGTGATGCTATTCGGGAGAAAGTCTGAAAAAAATAAACCGTTTAAAAATACAACTTGTAGCAAATCTCTGATCGTTCTCATTTTAAAGGTTAAAAATACAAATAAATCCTTTTCTGTTTATGCCGCATCCCTATGGAACCAACTACCTAAACCTATCCAGAGAAGTCCATCTATAATGTCCTTTAAATCCCAACTTAAAAAATATCTGCTCGCAACCTTAAACTCGTAAACTTCATATTGTGATTACTTCCACATTTTCATCTCATATATCTATGTATTTTTTTTTTATTATTTTATATATTTATTATATATCTATATGTATATACAATATGTATATATATGTGTATGTATGAAACATCTATATATTTTATATAGTATGTATATGTATATCGACTTATATATTTGTTTTAATTATGTATTTATATGTTATAATATAATATGTGTATTTTGTTTTGTTTGTGCTTAATTAACTAAATGTTTAAAATAATAACTTAATTGTACAATGGTCTCACCCGCTACTTGTAACTCATCCACATCCACTGGTTGGCTGAAAGAGATCTCTTATAGAGATAAGTCCACCTTTGTCAACTAATTTGTATCTTATTGTTTTCTTATGTATATTTTGTACAATAAAGAATATTATATTATATATTAATATAATGTACGGTCGAACGCAAGTGGGGTATTTTTTTGTAATATGATGACATGATAAAAATAATGTGTTAGTTTTGTAACTATAATTGACCAAAAAAGAATTTTAGGCACTGACAACTTGATACTTGGTATATGCAAATCACAGAGGCTTATAAAATTATTTGATTTAAAATGTTTTTTTTAGTGATACTGCTTTTTTAGTGATGTTCCATACTAAAGAAAAAAATATTCTTCGAAAACGTTGAAAAATTTCAACGTAATGGGATTCGAACTGACGCTTCTTGGAAACCATCCCAGCGTTCTTACCACGGCTGCGTGGTTATGTTCTCATCCAAGCTATGTCGCAATTCTTATATGCTTACATACAATTACAAGTCAAAATTATAAATTTCCTTTCATCTAAAAATATATAAAAATATTCCAGAACCGATATGGAATGCAGCGTTGGTCGATGTCCAGGAGGAGAGCCCTTGGAGCTAACAGTCAGTTCCACGTCCGTGGTGGCGCGAGGGTCTGCACCTCCAGGCTCTGAACTAGCTGAGGAGGCGTCGCCCTGACCTTTCGCCTCCCGACTTCCAATTTTGGAGACTACCAGTCCTCCTCTCGATACACCCTCAAAGCTTCATTGAGACCTTAAGACTCCCCGCCTTCCTCCTCAGACCTATCAAGGGAAAGGCATTCTTACCCCTTGGATAACATCACTGTATACTATGCGAAATATCTTTAATATCTATGGGTTTGATCTTATAGATTGAACTCTGTTCACGTATATATATTCGGATAATAGTTTAATAATATAAAGTTTAGTCTTGATGTTCTTAGTTGCTAACTCTAGTTATAATATATGCCGGTGTTAAATAAAGTACATAAGTATAGTAAACAGCGGTCAGTAGGAGATCTTGGTCTATTCAATGTGCATTATCACAAATAGTTATTAGTTAAATAGTAATTACAACAATTTCTGATTGAGCAATATTTTTTATGTTTTATTAGGCAATATATTGAGTTAGCAGCTTAGAATACGTAGATAAAAATATAAAACAAATTCAAAGGCATAGTATACGCGATAGCTTGTGGTTATTATACTGTGGGATTCAAATTATAATAGAATAATGAAATTACATTCACAAAAAATATAGCAATCGTTTTTCATATTATGTATTAAAAAAAATATTAATACATCACAATGATTTTGTTGATTTTTACCTACGTTATCGTATCCGTATCACAATTATCTTACAGAATTATAATTAATAAAAGACATGATAAATTTCGATTTGTCAATGAATTGTAATTTTTAATCAATAATATTACTTTGATCGTAGATAGAAGTATTTACAAGTTAATTATATTTTAGTTGGATTTTCCTTGTTTATTTACCTGTCACTGTGTAGAAGCAATATTTTTTTTATTGAGGTTGTAAATTTATTGTTGTCATTCATTCAATTTGAATTTGGATCCCACCACTAAATGACGTATATAATATAAAAAGTATGATTTGTGATATAATAAGTAAGAAGCTTGCCCATCAAGCGTTGGGGATATATGTGATATTGTTTCAGTAATATTGAGATTTAAATCGATTGCAATGTTATAAATTATATTTAAACATGTATTGTATGACAGGCATTATTGTTTTCAATCGATTACAATGACAATTCTTGGTGGTCGGTCTTATTATTCGCTTAAATGTAATTTTAAGTGAGAATTCGAAATGTTCGTATCAAATTATCAAAATAAATATTTTCACCAAGGTGACGTCTTCCATGGTTTTAGAGTGCGACATGGAACACGCTATTGGTTTTTAAATTTACATATTATGTATAGATTTAAAAGTATTCATAAATTTTCATATATTTTGGTATGAATTGGATTTTAAGAGGAATTTAATTTTTTAATCGCCATAATATAATTATAAACTTTTACTATTCTATTACTACACTCAAGATTTAAAGTAAAATGATGAAAAAGGCTCTTCTCGAATTCCTTAACAGCGGTGTGATTTATTCTAAATAGTACAAAATAATTTAGTCTAGAAAAAGCTTTACGTGACTTGTTTTGCAATACGTTCATTCATATATTTTTCTGTTTGTGTTGTGTAGATCTTATATTAGTTTTTGTTTTATTTCTATATAAAGATGATAAATATATAAATATATTATAAATGTAATATTATTGGTGATATATTATATTATAGCACAAAATTACTATACTAATAAACACTATTTCATTAGTTCGCTGATAGTTGCGTTAACTAGAATCATGAGAAATATATCGTTCTAATAAAGATGTCGTGACTCAACTGTAGCTTGTAGCGAGTGCATCTATCCCTAAGTCTACCTTGATATTCCTACCTAAGTCATAGCGGTTATATAAGCTTCCTTAAGAGTTCTTTACGAATGTGTAGGAAGAAAACGCTTAAACAATTGATCTCGCTTCAAATAATCTTCGACTCCTAGATAGTTTTGACACACTAGATGTAGTTTTTTTTCTGGTAAAAGTACGAATTTTACAGTCTCATAATACAGTTTAATGTAAATCGAAGCACAGACTCTTGCGTCCGTTAATTGTTTTAGCGATTTTAATTCTATAATGTATTTGCTGATTGCGCAAATAGCGATGTTGTTATATTGTAAATTGTGAGGGCATGCTTCGTGTTAAAATTTGTTTGTGGCCTTAAAACGTGGCGCCCGCTGTTGGGCACCAACCGTCTCTAAACTAATTTACGATAATACAAGAGGAAGCTTGTTTGTTTTAAATTTGGTTAGAGGTATCGGCTTTGCCGACTGCTGTGATAGTGCGTGCTGTGCTCTCCTCAGTCCTTTATTGATGATTTTAATATGATGTCATTAATTTAGTAATATATAATATATATGTATGTTAAGGGCCTATTTCAGGACGTAATATCATTCACAAATATTTGGTCTAGATACTAGATAAGACAGCTTTGTACGTGAAATGTTTGTCTCTGGCCCATTATGCAATAAGATTATTCAAAATTGGTCGCATCTTGATCTGTCTCGTTATAAAATGTTTGCTTATTTTATAATTATAGTGTAGACAGTGGTCCGGGTTAGCTCAGTTTTAACAAAATTCAAAATAAATGTCTTCTGTTGCTCATCCAAGGTATTTATTTTGAATATAAAATTGTTATTGTAAATAGATGGTTGTTAATGTAAAACATATATGATCTGTCTATGTAACCGTGTAAAGTAAATAGCTTGAGAGGTCATTTTTGTTCATATATTATTCTTTTATGAATCGTATAAGTGGTAAATTTATTAAATTTGTTTAAGTATTCTTATTGTGTAAATTCGTTCGTTTTTAAATTGAAATCAATTAATTAATATAAGTCAAAATTAATCAGAGTAATATGATTTATGATGTTATGGTCGAATTAGCTAGCAATCCGTTGGCAATAACTGGTGTTGGCAACACTCGCACCCGCGCAAAGGAGCAACGACCGCAGCCGCGGCACGAGAGCTGATGTCTGGTGATTGCAAAAGAAGCATAATAACTCTGTTGTGATCGCTTATCGGACTATTTTGTAGTGACCAATTTTATTGTTAGAAAATAAAAACTGTAAAATTGACAATTTTAATGTAATTTTTATATACAATAAATAGACCATTTTATAAAAACCGTTATTTTTATTTCCGAGCACTCCTCAAATATCTAAGCACTGGTTAACAATAAGTCCTTAACTTAAAAGGAACGATTACTTAATAGGTATATAAATCCTTAATATAATTACAGATGAAATAACAAATATTTACAATTTACAATATTAATACTATATACAGATTTACATACTACATTATAAAAGAGAACTAAAGGAATTGATAGTTTGTGATGGATGTACGTCATAATACTGCTTGCATTCCGGCACCTCGTGCGTATTGAAGGCACAGTCGGAATAGTTCCAGCCCTGCATTTCTATACTACTTTGGGCGCAATCTTGACTATATCGCGTGTTATAATAGCGCTGGTCTTGCATATCCATGACTGGTGAATGGTCTCTTACGTTTTCCATGGGATAGTATTGGGCCTCTTCCGGATAGTATGACTGCATGTACGGCTGTTGATCACAATATTCTTGCTGGTATCCGTTGTTAAATAGTTCGGGGGAAGGAGTATCGCTAGATTCTGAGCCTTGAGGTCTTTGCCATTCTAACCAATATGAGTCATCTGGTCTGGAATTTTCATTGTTGAGATCTGCAAAGGTGGGTGGAGATTCTAAAGTAGTTTCTTCAATTGGAAAATCTAGGCGGATCGGTTGGTCCAATTGAAAGATTTCTTCAGGGTGGAATATGTCGTCGGGTATAGCGTTAGGGTCGTAGGTTTGTTGTGGGATGGCAGGTGCTGGCTGTGTGGGCGGGATGTACGCTGTGAAGGGCTGATGTTCTGTGGGCGTCCAAGCAGCGGCCGCGTAAGGTTCCGTTGCGGTTTCAGAGCGCCATCGGCAATTGCACTCGAATGGCCCACACGTACATGTGAGTGCTGTAAAAAAGGAATAATTAGTTTCGTGTAAAACAAGTAGATACAGATTAATTTTCTGTGTATTTCTTACTAAATAAAATAGCAATTTATTACAAGAATATTTTGCTTAAATAGTTGTTATATACGAATAACTGGACTTACTTCTTTGGTTGTCAGGAATAAGAGGTGGTGGTTGAGGATGAGCGTTCATTTTTGGAGGCATATGTTTATCTGGCTTGACTGTTAATATTTTGTCCGCTATCGCCGCTTCTCTGGCCAGAAGTAACGCTAGACCTCGAACCCGTCTGCCCGCACCGAGTGACCGTCGGACTTCGCTTGCTCCCTTAGCTTCAGGGCGTGGGTGGTCATGGGAACCTTTTGCTTGAAAGAAAATTGCATGTTCTGTGTGTCGCCAGAAATGTGTGACAGGATAGCCACAATGTCCGCGGCACGGCTGTACCTCCAAGCGGCCGCCGTTGCAGAGGCGATTTGGACATGGTTTACCTAAAATAAATAATAAAATATTTTATATTTTCGTATTTGTATCAACATTTTAAGGTCATAATAATACGATTCAAGAGATCAACCTATCTAACTATCACTTGTAAAGAATGTAAAAAGAAGAATTGAAATTATACTTACTACTTTATATTCATTTTAATATTATTTTTTTAGCTTTTATAGTTTACTAGCGGCCCGCCCGCGGCTTCGCCTGCGTGAACTACATTTTTATTAATTTCTACCTATCTACGTCCTATAAGTGACGTCCATGCAAAATTTGAGACTCCTAGCATTTGTAGTAACGAAGTTTCATACAAACTTTCAACCCCAAAAACAACCCCTTAGAAGTTGAATATTGCAAATTCTCGTCTTAGCGAGCACCTACGTCCTATAAATAACTCCTATGCAAAATTTCAGATTCCTAGCACATGTAGTTTCTGAGATTTCGTGATGAGTGAGTGACATTTCGATTTTATATATATAGAAGATAGGTATAATATATAAATTATTAACTTTTCTATCTTTTTATATATTAATAACTCAAATGTACCTTGCTGTTTTTTCCTTGCTTTATCACATATTGCGGGTCGTAAGTGCACTCTTGAACCGTCTGGCAATCGACATCTTGTTGAACAGACTAGTACTCCAAGACAGCTTTTCTTTAATATATGAACATTATGGTTGTTTGTATTTCTCATAGCCCAGCCTGACGCGTGTCTTCTGGCCTCTTCACATCCAGGAGGATATACGCGTCGTACATGTCCATCGCACCATTCTCCAAATGAATCGAAGTTAGCAACTCTTGGCACTACCGCATCGTTGATGTCCCACTCGGGTGTCACTGGTCCTTCTGACATATCCGTTCGGCTAGTACTGTAAGAAATAATTTGATTTAGATTTTTGGCAAATACAATAAGTTTTTATTATTCATGGACATATTATATTTAATTGCATATTAAATAGAAAACTAAAATACATTTTAGCAATATTAGTATACTTAATGTTGATCTCTTTTAATATTAGGTTTCTTATATAGAAAAATATTTATAATTTATTAATATTTCTTTATTTATTATTATATTAAGAGAGTTTTTTTTCTATAAACGCATTTTTTTTTAAACATAGACAATTTATTCATTTCATTAAATAAATATTTATATTTATTAATAAAATAAATATAATTAAACACAACGATTAAATCAAAAATATTTTTATGCTTATAAAGTTTTAAAAGCATAATTTTCAAAACAATGTAACATATAACTGCTCTGGCGCTTTAGAAATATACGACATCCGAATATGTTACAGTACTTTATTGGATTCGTAACGGAAGGCAACCCTATTCCCAACAACTATGTAATATGGAAGAAAGCTCCCCTCTCAAGCTTGTTTAGCCAATTGCTTTAAAATTGCCTTCTGAAGGGGAAGACGTTAATTGAATAAATCGCTTTCTAAAAGAAATGATTCTACTGCAAGATGAGAATTGAATCGTTGTAAGAATATTTAAATATTGAAATGTTACCCAATATTTACCCTCTAAAAAAATAAAGCAAGTAAGAAATAGGTAACTTTACTGATTATTTATGTAATATTTATATTTAAAGTGTTTTATATTTGTACATTTGTCTTGTATATATTTTGTAATTCATACCTACCAATTTTTTTTAGGGGTTGCACAAAGTATTTAGGTGATTAGGTAGAATCTCTCTACCCGATATGTGGTGCTCTACCCGATATGTGGTGTATAATATTACTATTTTTACTTTTATATAAGAATAACTAATAAAAATTATAGGTAGAACTTAATTCGAAGCTTCAGTAACTATCAAAAACTCTCTATACAAACTTGTTTATGTTAATATTATGTTTTCCATGATTATTTTTCTTTCTTTGAAAAATCTCGAGCAAGATAAAGGAAAACTGGAAAAAGTTCGAAGTAGCAAGCTTTGTTATAGAATATAGATATTTTTTTTTTTTTTTTTATTGGAAAAAGGACAAGGCAAACGAGCGTTCGGGTCACCTGATGATGATCACCGCCGCCCACGACCCCGTGCAGCACCAGAGGAGCTACAGGTGCGTTGCCGGCCTTTGAGGTGGAGATAGACGCGCTTTTTGAAGGTACCCATATCGTACCGACCTGGAAACACTGCCGCGGGTAGGCTATTCCACAGTTCGGTGGCGCGTGGAAGGAAATTCCTACGAAACCGCACAGTAGTGGAGTGCCACGCATCCAGATGGTGTGGATGATATTTAAGTTTGTGACGTGCTGTGCGGTTAGAAAATTCGGCGGCAGGTAACAGGTCAAACAGTTCTTCAGAACACTCACCATGATAAATCCGATAGTCATTATTTTAAATCATATGTATGAAGCACTAGATATATTGCTTATTAAGCTCTAAAATCCTATAAGCTTAGTTTAACATAAAGGAAATGTAAAGAATTTTTTTTCTATGTAGGTGTTTCCGTTACGTGAAACAATATCTTTTAAAAAGATTAGTCCATAGGCCATAAATATTAAGCAATAAAAATGCCCAAATATGCGACTTTAACGCAACGGTTGTGGGTTCGACCTCCTTGTTCACCAAAGCAAAAGTCCGGCGTTTAGTTCCGCCACTCATCATGCGATTCCTCGAAAAATTCTGCAGATAGTGGAGAACGGAGTGTCTTAACACTAGATTACCTGTGCCTTAAGAAATACATGTTAAAACATAAATATTTTTACGTGAAGTATAAAAAACATACAGACGGAACGTTAAAAGCTTTATAGTTAACTTGTTTATTCATAGGGAATAGGGCAATAGAAGCGTCACGGTTTCAATAGGTTTCAATTAAGTTCAATTGCCGTCCCTCCAACACCTTCCACAACTCACCCTAGCTTGACTGTTGGCGTTCAATTAAATGAAATACCTACATATAATTTAGTTACTGTATAACATACCAGTGCTTTTATTTTTATATTCTTATATTTAAAAGTAATAATAAACTTTGTATAATTTTGTTAATTTCGTTGTATGTTTGGTTTACACGGACAGAAAGACATTTAATGGACAAACTAAGGTTATAATTAGGACTAATATCATTATTATATTATATTTTCTGGAGAAACAATATGAAACGCATGTACAATGTGAATATTTTTTTGTAAATCTAGTTTAATATAATAAGGAATCGTATTATTATAAATTGTAGGCATGGCTTTCAAGTAAACTGTTAATATTTTAACAAATTTTGTTCTAGTAGAGTCTAGAAATTTAAAAATTTTATCTCAACATAATTTTAATATTTATAATAAAAAAATATCATTCTCTATTTATCCTTCAAGTTTTCTTAAATTATAAGTAATTGTATAGATACTAAGTTATATCAAAAGCTTTTTTTATTATATTACAAGTAAGTAGGTATAGTAAACCTATGATTTTTTTCTTGTTTCGAATCTATTCTATCTCATCTATTTTAACATTTCATAACATATTTTGGCTAGGTCTAACTTTTGTCAAGTTACCTCTTGTAATAATGAAAGTAATATCATAAATTAGAATTTTACCATGAGTAGTTGGGTAAATATATTTTTTTAAAATCAAAGCATGCATATTATACGATTTCTGTTTCAAAAACCTTCCATTTTTATTATATATAAATTCAATACTTATAATACTATATTGTATAATAAACAACTAACTAATATACTTACAGGATAACCATTTCCGGGTGTATACAATTTTCAAAAAGCCTAATATTTAACCTTATATAAATGAATAAGCACAGATCACAAATCACTAAGAATCACATAAACATATTATAGCTTAGAATATTTTGTTTCCGCTATAATAAACGCACTGTTCGTGTCGTATGTAGTACACGCATCGAAAGCTCATAGCTCACTGACTTTAACAACAAAAATAAACATAGGGATGATTTCTCCCCACTATTGAACCAAAGTGGGGTAATTTGATCCACCAATGGCAGCTGGCTATTTGCATAACTCCTCCTCCCGTGACTGTTCGACCAATCTGTTTCTCTGTGGCATCAGCCAATGGGGCTCTCCCGATTAAATAACTCTACATTTTCAGGAAAAATCGCGATGACTAATTTCAGTGACACATTACCTATATAGGATATTCATTTGGAAGCATTGATTATTGTGTGACAATTTCGCTGAACTCCCACATATGAGGATAATTAATATTTTGAAAATGTATTTTTGTCAAAGTTTGTTCTTACCTACATTATTTTCGCACATTGAGGTTTCATGATACGAGGTCGCCAATGCATCATCAGCGCCATCATTGTTCACGGAGTCACTTCTCTGAATCCTGTTTGCAATGCACTCAAAATTCTGTGTGATCTTCCTATTTAGTAAATAGACAAATAGTTAAATCTTAATAAGTTCATAATTAAAGATCGAAAACTATCCTAGGTTGAATTTTTCGTTGCTCACAGTTGAAGATACTAAACAAACTTACAAAAAAATCAGGCTTGGAATATATTTCTTCTAGCAAGGAATAATACTCACCCATCCCTGCTTTGAACTGGCGTGTGACTGTGACGCCATCTAACACTGGTACCGCACAATGAGCACATACCATGGGCTAAGGAGTTTCTTCTCTTAAAATAAAGACAAAGAGAGTTTGACAAATTATTTCGTAGAATGAATCGGGCATTATTTATGTGTGTAATACCTACAACCTATATAATAAGCTACTAATTATTCAATAATTGGAATAATAGAGGTTTTAAACAGTTTATTTTAGATAATTTTGTACTATTCAATTAATATTAATTACTATACAATTAATTCAAGAAGCAAATAATCATCTTACATAAATGGATTAATTCTAATAATAACTGTTAATATAAATAATAATTCATTACACCGAACGAGAACCAAATATACAAGCGTCGCGCTTACAGCCGCATACACATTTGTGGCACTTTTTTTCTTTTTTTTTTCGGTCTTGAGGTTAATGCTGTTAGCCCTATTGGCCTTTACAGCGACACCGGGTGGATAGGGAAGAGGGTACTCTGTCCCTGTGAATATGCAGGCACTGTGTGGCTGCCTGTGAAATTTGTGCCACGACGAACGGCCGGAATTATATTATATCTTATCAATTTATTTTAATGGCTAAAAGTGGTAATTGAAAATAATTTGCGATAGTAAAGCGTTTGCAAACTACATTAATTGCGTACGTTAGTACTTGAGTTCGTAGATATGCATAGGTTGATTAAAAAAGGGTGAGAGATGCGGGTGTCGGCGCGCGCGCAGGAACTTGTAAACTGTGAATAGCCTGGTAGAGCCGTTGTTTTTACACTTTTATTTAAATGTTAGTTAAAAATGTTATTCTTGCTAGTTGTAATACTAATATGCTGACTATAACTGAATTTTACAAATTCGTAAGATATTATATAAGAAATGTAGGTATTAAATCGATATATAGCTATGCGTGTTGTTTTGTAAAAAATTTACTGAAAATATATTGGACATGTTAATATAACATTTAATTTTTTTTACCTATTATTTTATGTAGCTCGGCCTTGAATTTCGCCACTCAACACACAATACCTCCAGAATGGGGAAAATGGGGAACGGAAGTGTCAAAATGGGAACGGAGGGTCTAAACACTAGTTTCCCGGGCTCCCACCTACCTTGCAATGTGCGGGATACACTGTGAAATTAAAAAAATATTTTTTTTTCATTTTGCGTAATGAGTCAACTTTTACACCCTTTCCATACCTATAGTGGGTTAGTAAACGTTTAACTTAGGTATATGTGACTAATCTAAATTTTGAAGACATATTAACCTACGAGTTAAGTTCATTCAATTTTCTTTAAACCACAAATGGACAAGTAAAATCTATCTTTTGAGCATCATTACTCTACTTGTCTAAGATTAGCTTCCAATTAAGCTTTGCATTTCACATATGAAAAAGTTGATTTTATATCCACAATCGTCAATACTTTATATAACTGTACTATAGTTTTTTTAATTAATTATTCCATAGATATTGGTCCGTACCCTTTTTTCCATAACATAATTATTATTTTGAACTGTACTAGGTATAGTTGTTAATATGAGATTTCATAGAGACGATATATCATTTCATTCTATAGTTAGAGTGGATATTGAAAAAATTTGCTTACCAATTCCGAAATAATCCTTCTAATACAATTTTTTAAGCATGATCAAAAAAATAATTGATGAAAATTGAACCGGAATACTATAGTAATTAGTAATCGTAATTAGAAAAATATAGAGAATTTTAGCTATTACTCCTACCTTTCGCGTCTAATTCTATCGTTTAGGAATTAAATCTTATGCTTAACCCATTATATTGTAGAGTTTTAGTGAAACACCAACATGACAAAGAGAAAAAAAGACTTGAAGATTTCTTGTTTTCGTATTTAGTGTATTTATTAGTAAAGCTCTTAAGGACACTTTTTACCGCTTAATCCGATTAAAAGATGTACGTAAGTGTCTTGGTTACTTTTTTCTTCTAATTTAGTGCAATATAAACAGACTAAGCTGGATTATGGAAGCAGTTTTGTTTAAAAACAATATTAAATCTAAGATACCGTTATGCGGTAGGAGGTATCTTGTATAGAGAATGTGCCCATTGCCTTGGATCAATATTCAATAGTTTAATGCAAAAAGATTGCAACCACTTCTATTGTTTGTCCCAGTTTCTAGTTTTTATAATTATTTCCTCATATTCACGCTTCTTCCCTCTTATCGGGGTAGAGGTAACGGGAACCTAATGTTAAAAGTCACCTTTTTGTCTACTTCTCACTCAATTTTTGAGATTTTGCGTGTTGAGTGGCGTAACTAAAAATCGACATATCACCCATATAAGGGCAGGTAATATAGCAGTAATTTATCTAGATACCTACATTTAATTTATATTAATTTTATTAGTAGGTATACTTAAGAATTGTATGTAGGTGAGCTGCCTTTGAAATGTTAGTTGTTGTTCCTTTCAAGACAAATTGCGGCGCTTAGCCTCGCACAACGAATAGTTTCTTATTTGGGTGAAAAGTAAGTGTCGAGACTCTATGTTTTCTCTATATAACCATACCAAGCGGGAAAAAACTTTTTCAATATAGTACCTACTTACTACTATCAAAATTTAAATGGGTTTTTTTATCATAATGTTTACTACTTAACCTACTAGAAAAATATTATAAAATGAGTGCATAGCAATAATATATTTTTCAATTTTCCTTGTTTATGAATATTTACATTTATAGGTACGTAGTAGATACCTAAGCATAAAGTAAAAATGTGGTAATTACTAGTGTTAGTATTAGGTCTTAAACTAGGCTCCCTCTGCCTCTGGCCTGCTACTTGCGGGATACAGCATGAAGCTGAAAAAAAATTGTAATGTCCTATGATTCAGGCGTTTGATCATTCTGGATCCTGGCAACAAATTACAATTAATAATACAAGTACAATGAATAAACTGCAATACAGTATAATCCAGTGTATCGGTTACAAGGTGGAAAGACCCCTCTCTCCTCTACCCTCTTTTATTACTATAAATTAAGTAAAATACAATGCTAATCTACATATTATCAACAAAAGCGATTTACAAAGACTTTTTACCTTAAGACGACTTTTATGAGAAGTACGTTCTATCATTGGTCAGTGGTAGGTTCCCCTTCCGCTGTCCTCCTCATTGCCAATTGACGCCCGAATAAAAGTAGTTATATATCACGAGCAATTTGCGTCCCCCCACTTGTGCGGAAGTCGTCAATTCGCGAAATTGACAGCAATTCCGTTATAGAATAAGATGCTCGTCATTCGATTCGCATGCGAACTTTTTATATGGATTAGTACATACGGGCGTTGAACTGGACGGGAATGTTTTTGGTCAATCTTCTTCAGCCAGCTACAGCTATCTCATATGTAGTAGAGTAAGGAAAAACTACGGTTAAAATCTCCAAAGTAACTTCAAAGGAGTCCACAGAAAA
Organism: Heliconius melpomene melpomene; assembly: GCA_000313835.2. Classification (NCBI taxonomy): domain Eukaryota; kingdom Metazoa; phylum Arthropoda; class Insecta; order Lepidoptera; family Nymphalidae; genus Heliconius; species Heliconius melpomene. The sequence goes on from HE670191.1 coordinate 49,671, forward strand.
TAAATTTACTAAAAAAATGCCTCGAACATAAAGACTGCTTTTAAAAGGTAATTTTTGTGAAATTAATTATTTAAGAATTTAAAGATTAAGTTAAAATTGTAACAGTGATGACATTTATGACATCCGAAATACATGTTAATTATTACTTAGAACTTAATTTCTAAATACATAATCCTTACAGCTTGAACGTACTTCTCGTGGCTTATCTCCTTCAAACTTGACCGACTTTAGATGTTTAACTAATTTGTGACCGACGACTATTTAGTTTAGTAGCTTTAAGGTACCTACCGTCGTCGTCGTCCCTTACAAACATGGATTAACTTAGAGATTACAGCCACAGCCAGGTAAAATGTAAAAGTAAAACTTGATAGTTAAGTAATTAACTGTTAAATTTACTATATATTGATTATAGTAATACTTATATACCCACTAGCGACGCGCTCGTGGCTTCGCCCGCTGGTAAGCCGCCGCCGTTTCTGAGATTAGTGTAAACAAACGCATAGAAAACCTGACAAATAGTCCAACAAATGTAAAGTCCAGTTTTGGGTTCGATTACATTAATAAATAAAAAAAATCGAAACAAAAGTCAGCTTTATGTTATATCCTGTACATAGCAAGGTAGGCAGAGGGAACCTAGTGTTAAGATAATCCGATCTTCAATTCCAATTTTCTAAGAATAAAAGTTTATCTTAATAGTAGATTTTTTCATATATTTTTCATGTACGGTACAGCGATGAGTTACAGTTTTATTCTATGTATAAATTATTATCGATTTCTTTATAGTCTGTTCCTATACCTATTAAAAATATCTAATCTGTTAGTAAGTAAACAATGTAATTTTTGTAAATTACGACGAGAAGCACTCCCTATTAAAGTGATTCTGTTTCAAAGGGGAGAGAGAACAAACAAAGATAAAGTTCGTTTCGGCATGATCTATCAAAGAAACAAAGACCATGTGACACAGATAACATTTTCACATACTTATTTGCTCGTACTGTCTACAACGTTTTATTTTAACGTACACTAGTTAGTAAATAGGTAAATTACAATTTTATACGATTTATTATAACAATGTAAAATATTTATCTTTTTAAAAAATATCTACATATTTGATATATCAATATTAGCAATAATATATCGATATTTTCGTTCGTGATAGGTTTCATTACAAGTTCTTGCACAAATCAAGCACAGGTTGCTAACTGCGACTGACAACAGAGATAGAGATAACCCTTAACTACCGATAGCAGATCAACACATCTATCTCCATTGAGCCCACCCCAGCCCATAAGCCTTTCCACACAAGCGGCGCTCAAACAAAGGATCAAATTAAACAAATCCGCAGACAATCGCGTTCCGATGAACACCGACATGAAAGAGAGTTCATCAAACAACTATTTTGAACTCTGTACAAATAGCACGCCCCCGCCCCCCCTCCCCCCCTCTACCAACTGTCACTGTCAACCTACAAATACTTTTATGATTGACCTTTAGTTGGTACGTTCACAATTGAATATCTTCCATTACTAATCCGAAGCTCGAAATGCGCAATAGATTTTGTATAATCATATAACAGCTTTGCCGGGTGTTAGTGTTAATAAAGGTAGAGTCAATTTTTTTTATTGTATATTTTGAAATTGAATTATCGGTTTCGTTCTATATCTATTCTCTATTAATATAGAAGTGTAAAAATACAAAGATAGAGTAAATAATCTATATATTTTTTTTTTAGATATTAAGGAAATTAGAAAGAATCTTATTGTACATATAAGGGTTGCAAATACATTTCTTACTCAGAGAAATGTTTAATGTCTGATGAAATGAACATATTTCATGTTAATTTCTTTGGTTCTATGTAAGCGGCGTACTCTGCAGGGTTGTTGAGATATTACATGATTGAGATACTACTTACATATAATCCTAGTTATTATATGACATTATCTATATATATAAAAGGACTTGTCCTCACTGACTGAGGTAAGACGCTCGCACAGCCGTAACCGCTGTGCGTAGGAACCTGAAATTTGGACAGATATTTACTTTCGTAATCTGGACATCCACTAAGAAGGGATTTTGAAAAATTTTTACCCTAAAGGGGTGAAATAGGGGTTCAAAGTTTGTATGGAAAAAAAATTAAATCGGCACCGATTTTTATAAAATTTGAAATTTAGATTTTTAAAAGTATTTAATTGAACACGTGTTTCATCGTTTTCTAGAATTCTCCCCCTAAGGGTGTAAATAAGGGGTTGAAAGTTTGTATAGATTTTTTTTTAAATCGGCACCAATTTTTATAAAATTTGAAATTCAGACTTTTAAAAGTATTTAATTGAACACATGTTTCATGGTTTTCTAGAATTCTTCCCCTAAGGGTGCAAATAAGGGGTTGAAAGTTTGTATGGAAAAATCTTTAAATCGCCACTGATTTTTATAAAATTTGAAATTGAGACTCTTAAAAATATTTTATTGAACACATGTTTCGTGGTTTCTTAGAATTCACCCCTAAATAAGTAAGCGAAGCTGCGCGCGTCCGCTAGTAATATTATATAGAACTGTATATAAAGGCGCTGATATACAGTAATATTTTTCAATTTAATCACTATTATATTTTTAAAACTGCGTAGTATGTAGGTTATTAAGGTAGGTGTATGCTGGGCATTTCCTAATTTTATTAACCGTCGAAAATCAAGTTTCAGTGTTTGTAGGTTCACAGCAAGGATACGCTTTCGAAAATCTTTGTATATAATTTTAATTTCAGACTAAAAATAATAACCATACTATTTCAACATTTTCTTTCATAAAACATAAAAAGTTCCGTAAAACGACTAGGTAGGAACCGATAGCGAATAAAACGACAAGGTGAAAACTGACATTATATAGTTTTGTTGTGGAAAGCCGTGTGTTCACTGCTAATTTATAGTCGGCCGTTATCACGATGCGGGTGCGCGTGCGCCGGCCGCTGCAGCCATGGCGACGGGACCTCTACCGTTCTACTGCTCTACAGCACGTGACTGCTGGCGACTGCTCGCTTTTTTATATTTATTTATATGTACATATAAATAATTTTATTGTTAATTATATATTTATTAGCAACTTAACTATAATTATCTAATACAAAGATACATTTTTGTTACCGTTTAAAGTTTGGCCATTTCCAATCGTAGCAAATATGAATCATGTATCATTAGAACAGATGCATTTATTGCTTAAAATCATGTCTTTTATGCTTACCTTTTTTCTTCTTCCATGTAATGCTAAAAATAAAGTATTATAACATTGATTCAATTGCATTTTATTTTTGTGTTATTAAGTAAGAATAAGATTTAATTCCATTGTGCGCTTATTATTTTAACTTAAAAAAAAGAAAATGTATAATGATTAGTCTGCATAGAGCCATTGAGACAAAAAGAACCATCGACTAAAATATCGATTTTATAAAAAAAATAGTAGCACTTAAAATTTCCGACTCCCCTTCTAATTTGTAAATTCACGCATTTAGTCAAAGATTATTTTGCATAAACAAGGGTTTGTTGCAATATTTTCGCATTTATTTGAATAGCAGTTTTGATATATAGTTAAATTATACAAATTGCTTCATGTAGTCAACGTCATAGTTATTGTTAGTGATATAGCGTATAATGTTTTTTTTTTTCAAAATATTTCTATTAGTAAATGTATAATAATAACTTACCCCTGACTGTAACTGGTTCGTCTTATTTTTTATTTTAGTATGAATTTTTTGTTCAGATCTACGAATTAATTATGTGTGAGTGTTTTGACACTTCCCGTCCGTACTCCATTTTCCTTTCAAATATCTATAGGTCATTCTGTGTTGAGTGATGGAATTTGTTTTGCTTGAGCGAGGAAATTAAAATATTTCCTCGCTTATTAATTACCACGAGCGGGGATCGAACCAGCTATTTTGGTGACCACTTATAAATTAGCCAGCATATTAAGTTACACACATATAGAAAAAATATAAAACTGATATTTGACTTATAATAAGGGTACAATGAAAATAATAATAAAAAAAAAAATGCAAAGTTGTATAGAAAAAAAAAAAAAATTTTTTAAAAATAGAATGATAAAACATAAAATATTTCCATTACTTTTAAATAAAGAATACTTATAACTTATTAAAATTTGACGAGTTATAACACGTTACAAAGCAATTATGGTTTGGCCATTTCACGCTCGCCCTCAAAACAATGGCATCTATGGGGAAGTTGGGGGAATGAATAATCTAATAAAGGTATAAAGATGTTGCGTGATTGTGAGATATCATGACGTGGGAACCTTGATTGGTAGTTTTTAATTAATTGACGCCTAATGGGAAGCTCAGTGTTTAACGTGGGAAACAGTTTCACGCTTTATTTTGATTTAATACCTTCAAATGTATCAAAATCAACAAACAATATTATGCTAAAATAATTCAATTATTTTTTTTGTTAAACTGAACTTGTATACGATGGATTTTTTGCAAGTCCAGTCCGCATGACGACTTCCTCGAAGACATCCATATAGTGCTTGCATTTCTTCAGGGTTGCTGTAAAAGCCAATAAGGCTAACAGCATTAACCTCGTGATAAAAAAAATAAAATCTTGCAAATGAGGGATTTCTATATACCTATGACATTTTATACATTTAAGCTTTTGTATTGTCTATCTCAAAACCAAAAACATTATTAAGGAAGACGATAAACTAATAGATGAACAACACAATAGCAGGAAATCGGATATTTCACATTGTTCAATGATTGAATGTAGAACGCACTCGACGCTTCACGAAATTTTATTTTAAACCCGCAAAAAGCAAAGGGTGGCTGAATCGTCAGGGCGTTTGCGCGGCATACTTAAATAAAAGGAAAAAAACATATTGCATCGTTCCAACACACATTATGCGCAATTAGCTACGATTGTGACAGTTCTGTTCTGTTCATGTGAACGGATTTCATTTCAAATATCATAGGACTAAGCAACCGGCACGTGCCACGGCGTTGTTTATTAAATGTAGTCCATTAAGATTTGTTATAAATAAATTTCACGTTGTTTTAAATGTCTTTAATGCCTATATGCAAAGTTATTAACTTTATATAATATTATAAAGGGAGTGTGTTAGTTAATTATACAAAAACTGAGGAAAACTGACTCTATATTATAGTAAAAAAATTGTACTAATTAACTTGATACATACATTAAAATGAAATTTTATACTTACATATCGAAAACATTTAGATCTAATTTGTAAACGTTGAATAACTGTTTAAAGCGTTTGTTTAACCTAATACTTTATTGACCCTCCGTTAACAGAACGCATTAGTAAAATTAGAGCGGTGGGAAAGGGTTACGTCTCTCCACCGCGAATACATTATGTTTATTGTTATTAGAACAATATTTGTACTTTTGAGATCTATGGTTATGGTTATAGCTGAAAGCTGACACATTGTACCGAGTAACCGATAAATAAATTTAAAATGGCCACATAAATAAATTGTATAAAAATAGGTTACCAGTATCTAATATAATTAAATATTGGCATGAAATAAATTAATAGACATTGAATTTTATTCCGAGTGAACACAAACTCGGTACTCATAGAGATCTCCCGTTTTTTTTATCGAGTAATAAGTCGAGGCATTACTTAAAATGTAACATGTCTCTCATTTTACATTTATGTTTTTTTATGAGATTCGTTAAATTAAATTAAAAGTTAAAGTTAATTTAAAACAAGCAAGCTTAATAAAACAACAAGTTTTTATTATTACATTTAAAAAAGTAGATACTATCTTGTCCTATTAATAAAAAAAAATCAGCTTCACGCTTTATCCCGCAGGGTAAGCAGAGTAAACCTAGTGTTAAGAGCGAAGAAATGGAAATATAAACATTAGTAAATATTTCACTTCCTCGAGTGTGGATCGAACTCACAACCGTCGTGTTAAAGTCACACCCTTGTGCCGCTGCGACACGACGGTCCTATTAATATTAATATGAAAATTGAAATATTTTTATAATAAGTGAAATTAATGATGTATTCAGTTACTGCGTGATCTATCATTTCCTGTGGTCAGTTTCAAATTGCAAACAGATAAATAGTCTTACAAAGGTATGTACGACCATTTAGGGAGCTTTATTGTATTATGAAATTGGCTACCGTTGAAAGCTGCTAGCTATCTTTTGTTAAAACATTTGTATATTTTATATATATTTTTTTGACATAATACTCATTATACTTTCTTTGTTAATTTGTATAAATATTTTGACTTAAAATTTATATGTATAAATAGTAATAGACACAAATTAGAATAAAAATTTAATTTCTATGCTAGCCATTTAAAATGAGTGTGTGTTAAAAATTTCAAACAGTTATTAATTATTATATTGGTTCATTTTAATTAAAAACAAATACCGTTCCAAAAGTGCACATTTCCCTAAGAAATCAACTTGAACTTGGCTTATAAATCTATAGTTACTCAATCATACATGTGCTTTCCAAGACATTACGTGTTGAGTTGCGAAACTCAACACCGCTCTTTGTCTACCAGAACAAGTGGGGATGGAAACCATAATCATCACTACTAATACGTGAAAACCAAAATATTATAAATAAAAACAATGCGAATAACCCTTTCTTTAACTTTCGTTGCTTTGTAGGTGCCTATCATATCATAATACCTACTAATATAACCGATATTGCAGTTCAATTTTCTAAAACGACCGAAAAAGATTGAAATGAAAGTTTTTATATTATTTTTTAGACATCACAAGTTAAAATAATTACTATTGACAGTTCATCAATAACAACACAAGATGCTTAGGGGACGTTATTAGTGCCGGTGATAAAGTGCACGGCTGCCAATGTAATTATCGGTGTTGCCTGGGTATCTATTCTAAGCGTAGATAACTACTTGATAGTACATTAGCAAGTACTTATTATTTGTGTATATTTTTATTTTATATGTGTGTCTTTTAAATAGTTATATAATATTTTAATAACAAAAAATAAATAAATTGCAAGTAAAAAAAATAACTGTTGTATTGTTCTTTGTTAAATTCGGTTTATACTTTTGTAGTTTCAGTATTATTGGAGTTATCCGCTAAAGCCATGAACTTCAAGACTACCTTGAATGAATGTATTGCCTCAGCATCTTCATTTCTATGACGTGAACCTCCTGACTGTGTGGAGATAGTGCTAGCCAGCACTCGCTGCCGTATTAAAGAACCGCTTCTCTAGGTTCTCTCGGTCTCATCCTCGATAAATGAGGTAAGTAAATATGTATATAAAGGACAACATTAATAAAGGTGATTGTATTGCCATTATATTGAATTAAATTAGATTATTATTGGTTAATGGAAATTGTAAATCTAAGTTTCACTAGGATTTGTCTCGTATTTTATTAAAAAGAAACTAAAATTTTATGTGCGACAATAATCAAATACTTATATATTCTTGAAAAATATAATATAATCTGTCCTATTCAATATTTTTGTATGTTGAATTTTTTCTATATAGGTACATACATAGACAAATAAAAAAAAGAAAATATACTACTTGTAGCATAAACAAAATTACAGGTAAAACTTAGATAGTATTGCAGGTGTTTGTTTCACTTTTCTTGTCACATTATCGACACGCGTCGTGAATTAGCTGCTCCCGGCTCACAGAGCACGTCTACCTGTGCGCGTGCGCAGCGCGCTCAGGGCACGTGGGCGCGGTAGAGCGTGCCCGCACGTGGATGCGACCGCGCGGGTCTCCTACCTTGTCCTTTTAAGTATTTTATCATGTAGACAACTTTGTGTGTTATATGAAGTGTTACGTCTATATGTATGCTTAAGTATTTCTCGGAAGTAGAATGTTTTTAATAATAATTGCTTATTTTATTTGGCTAGCAATGACTGATGTTATATATTGTTATAGAAACTTTTTAGAATAATTTGTAATCTCTGAATAACCAAAAAGATTTGTGTATTATTTAAGATATCTACTTTACACTTATACGCCTACTTGACATTTTTGAAAGTATCAAAACGTCACTCAAATTTGACTCCTACAAAGGAGTGAAAAGACAAAACATTGTCTGATGCTCTGGGCACAATGTTGTACGTCAAACCTTTGCGTTTACGTAAATATGGACTGCCTTTTATTATCTGTGAAGTTCGATTGTGGTTGGAGTTCACCCCTCTAACCATTCACGGAGGATGATTGATCTACGGCAGATTGACAGATTTTTTTATGAACCACCCTCGGGTCGGTACCAGCGAGCGAATATTAGAGGCAATTGTTGTTTAATTTTTACATTTGAAGGGCGATGCGTTTCGAGTGTTGTAATAATGTTTTGATAATAGCAGTATCCGTTCAGCTCATATTTCTTATTCAGAGTGCGTGGGATTTAACCGCGACCCGTCGCCGTCGCCCGGTGATTTCATTACGCGCTTTATTTGAATTTAGAACTATAGGGAAGTCCGTTAACTTACACCTTGCTTGCTTTGTTTAATTTTGTTATACATTGATATTCTTGTCACAGTTGAGTATGATTATTAAATTCGTATTAAAGTTATTTTATAACATTAACAAAAATACTTAAAAAATATTTTAAAAATCCACCAATCCACTAAAAATTGATTCAAGATTAGATTTTTATTTTTATTCATTCATATTTTTAGTAATTTCCAGTCCATTGACAGCTTGCGATTGACCCGCGCGCTTACAGGGCTTTATATTTTCTTTTTATCCGCATTCGGACAAAAGCTGTAGCCAGTCGATAGTTCAACACAATGTGCCCACTGATCCTCATTGATCGCCAATTACTGGACATTAAGTACTTTAAACGCTTTTCATATCCGCTATTTGTAGCAACAAATCAAATATGAAAAAAATACAATGGTCCGTTGAAGATTTCTATGCAATATTGTTAGGGAGTTTTTATTCGCTTATAAGCTTGTTTTTTTAACATCATCACAAAAGCTTGTGGGAGCTTAGTTTTTTGTATGGTCCTATTTGCTTAAATTTGACATCACTTGTAGGTCAAAAGGCGTAACTTGCAAATGGTTATTTTAAACCGCACTGGAAATCTATTACTACTATACTAGAATAAGATAACTGTAATATTGACATACTAAATTAATTACACCTCTGGGCTTAATTTAACTTAAAGAAATGTGTTAATTAACTTTTTTTATAATAGAAACAATTCAAATATCATATTATAAAAAGTACAATACATATGTACCTATTAAAAATGTAGTAAATGATAGATAGATCCACATTGCTTGGATTATATGTATGTACTCGCGGCCCGCTCGCGGTTTCACCCGCGTGAACTATGTTATTATTAATTTTTGTCTCCATGAGTGACGTCCATGCAAAATTTCAGACTCCTAGCATTTTCAGTAACGAAGTTTCATACAAACTTTCGACCCCTAAAACAACCCCTTAGGAGTCGAATATTGCAAATTCCCGTCTTAGCGAGCACCTACGTCCTATGAGTAACTCCTATGCAAAATTTGAAATTCCTAGCACATGTAGTTTCTGAGATTTCGTGATGAGTGAGTGAGCTTTCGATTTTATATACTCGTATATAGATAAGTTGTAATACTTATTTCATACACAGGTAAATGTAAATGTAAAGACACTCATAGCGGTGTTAAGCTACGCGTGCCGGGGCGCAACAAGGTGCGTTTCGGGTGCGCACGCGCCGCTGCCTCCATTGTCACGCTGGTCACGCTCGTTGCGCGCACCCTGTACATTGAACACACAAGAACGCATTATTACATTTTTATTGCGCATCTTCAAAGCTTTGTTACTTTTGTTTGGCGTTTTTTATGCGCTTTTTACCGATAGACATGTCGGGCAACGATGTATGTTTTCACGCTGTAATACGCCTGTGATTCTTTTATAGGTTATTTAATATTGTATCAGAAATACTTTCGGTTTTAGAACATTATTCTGCGGAAAGAATAAAAAAGAAATGGAATGTGATATATTTCGATTTTGAATGAAATGGGTAAATTGTAAAGGCTAAGATTTTTTATATATCTCATGTTAAATATGTATTGTTGAATCTTTTAATTTATGTACGTAGATGCCCTGAAGCGGCTTCGTCTGCTTGATCTATACGAATATTTATATAATATTTTTTAAGTGTAGGTATCTACTTAAAGAAACTTGATTTATTATGTTAATATGGCTCTATATTGTCATACCATTAATAAATGATTTTTAATTGATAAATAAATAACTTAAATAAATATTTTAAGGTTATTCCCATAGACATCATCCTTTTCCAGAAATTAACCCAGACAAAGAGAAAGACAGACAGACAACATTTTTATATAGTTTGTTTGTGTAAATAACTATATTCTTTTAGAAGAACACGGTTAATTTGAAAATATACTAAAAATACTTAATAAGCATATCTTTTAAAATATAAGCAGGAATTGATCAACTCAAGGCCGGAAGGTCGGCCCTCACGTAAATGAACAACCATGATGTGAACCCATGCTTAATTTGACAATCAGTTACAAGATGTCATGAATCATTTGCTCTTGAGACGGTGCTCGGCTTGAGCGTGGTCAGTTCTGAATCAGTTATGAATCTGGAGCCGCGCCGTCTGCTGTCTGGCGATCATGCGGGTTCCTCACTAGGTCACACCTCCTTCGTAGATGATAGCAACTAATATGGGTGGAGGAAGGTCGGGAATACAATTTAACATTCATTTAGATGACGTGTGACTTGTGTGTCATGTGCATGTGTTAATACTGTATAATTAAATAGGTACAATGACTGATCTTATTACATAGTCGGTTAAATCAGATTATCTACGCTAAAGCTATGGTAGTTCTTTATAGCGTTTGACCATTTTCTAAAGCAATTTTGAAAATGGGTGTTGCCCTAAGCAAATATCAACATGAGCTAAAATAATTTTTGAAATTAATACAACATATAAACGACAATGCTATGCTCTTCTGTTCTGTGCCTATTAATATAATTTCATATATGCATTTATTTAGCATTGAGGTGTCATCTTTGAATCGTATGAGTTTTCTGATTGCTATAATAAAAGCTCTACTTTGTACAAATGTGTATTGTATTTGTTGTGGTAATAAGCATTTAAACATATCATTAATTAGAAAAATAAATGACATTGTCATTCAAAACCACAATCATTATTTATAAACGAGAACACACGACCGCAACCAAATATTGTGATAATCCGCCTCTTCATACTGTCACTCGATGACTTGATAAAAAAATCATCAAATGATCCACACCAGCCATCCCTCGAGACCACTCCACTGAAAAGTCTTTTCCCTTCATTCCCATAATCTATTCCAATTAACTGACAGCGGCATATTGTGATATTAACACAATGCTTTTATTACCCCCTCGATTTACTTACCACAAGGAAGTATTGACAAAGGATTTTAACTTTTATTATAACTTAGTTACTGATAAAATACAATGTAAGGGTACGAAGTATGTACTGATTTACTTAAAGAGGACTCCTTGGAAGGGCATTGTTGAAGTACATTTAAATTTTATACTTGGGTACATGAATTACACAGCTATTAACTGTCTGTTCTTTTACTAGATATATTCGCTACTAGCGGCCCGCTCGCGGTTTCACCCGCGTGAACTATGTTATTATTAATTTCTGTCTCCATGACTACGTCCTAGTGACGTCTATGCAAAATTTAAGGCTCCTAGCATTTGTAGTAACGAAGTTTCATACAAACTTTCGACCCCAAAAACAACCCCTTAGAAGTCGAATATTGCAAATTCCCGTCTTAGCGAGCACCTACGTCCTATAAATAACTCCTATGCAAAATTTGAGATTCCTAGCACATGTAGTTTCTGAGATTTCGTGATGGAGGATGGAGGAGTGAGTGACCTTTTGATTTTATATATATAGATGATGATATTATTGCAGTGTTCTATTTTTGGTATAAATAAACTATATAGTACAATAATTACGTAATAGAACTAATTTCTTAACTTTCCGTATGACATAAATTAGTCGAAGAAAAAATGAGAAGAAGAAAGAACATTACCTACATATAAAAATATACCAACATAAATATGATAATTGCCTTACACATTTTACATCATTTTTATCGTCAATCATTATCGGTAACCGTTACCAGCTAATCCTGGCTGGTATCAGCCCTCTGAGGGTCCGTTCAGAGGGTCCGTTACTTATGGCAGCTATTAACAGTGACGCTATCGCCATTGTCTTTGCCCTTTCCCACAATCACTTGAATTAAGGATGGTATTAACTAAGTTACGAATAAAAGATGGGGTGCGTTTGACCTTAGTCATCTAAAATCAGTCTTCGTTACACTAATATAAATTGTGATAGAGTCTATTGTGTAATCTTTATATCAAATTTAATTCTATATTATTACGTTAAGCTTTATAAATACGGCTTAATTTTTTATTAATTTTTAATATATAATATTTAATTAAGAAAGCTCGAAATAAATTTTTAATTAAAATTTCATCTGAAAAGAAAAAACAAAATGAATAACTAGTTTTTTCGACAAGTGAATAGCGGAGCTGCATGTTTATTACTTCCCATTTACTTGCTAAGATTATATATATGTGAAATTGAAGCATAACTTAATTATAATAATAAATTTTTATAGAGTTGAACAGAAGCCCAATCAGCAATAAATGAATTAGTCATATTATTTTGTAAAATGCTTGTTTCCCACAAACCGCAACGCATTACCGATAACATCGATACACTCGTAGTAATAGCGATCGATATTTAAACCTTGTATCCATTTACCGGTAACGAGTGACGTTCTCAGGAGTCAGCGGGGAGTTCGGGGGAGACGATATCGCCGTGTGAGATCTGCCGATTTTACAAATCGATCGAAACTAATAATATAATTGTTATATGACTTTAGTTTTCAAGTTTTTGTTCTTTCAAAGTGTCGACATACCTACCGTGCGTGTAAACATTTCGTCTATGTCATCTCACAATTCTCATTTTCTACTGAAAAGCAGAAATATCAATTTTTGTGTGCTCGTTCACGTAATTGAACACCGCACTTTGTTTAATTAGATCGGAAAATTTAAATAATTGAAATATGAACACCCGTACTTATGTCTATATCTTTTAAATACACACAACAATAAAAACCAAGAATAAACAATAGATAATAAATTCTAATGACAACGGGTCAATAAGTTTACATAAAGATAGATAGAAAAGAAGTGTCCAAAATGTGTTAACATACAAAAAAACTATTATACCTACTATATAATATTTATTTCATACATTTACAAATATAAAAAATGAGGTCGCTAAATACTAATAGCAGTACAACGTGCCGTCGTGCCGTGGTAAGGGCCGACGGCGGCGTGGTGGGGCGGTGCGGTGGTGGCGCGCAGGTGGCCGACACACGATACCCCATTGATCGGGACTTCGGGATGGTGCTCGTAGCCTCTTTCATTTGTCTCCTCTCAAAAGAATTCCTCGCAGACAACGTTCGCTGCGCTACTAATTACGCGACGCCATAGAATATCGTGTAGAAACTAGCTGTATTTGTGAAAACGGTAAATTATATTATAATAGAACTTAAGGCTATGATTATTATCCAAAATGTTTTATTGGAGAAGGAATGGAGAAGATCAACATCTTCTCTTATACAACTAATTATAAGTAAAATAAATCTATTTTTAAATATACAATTTTATCAAAATAATTTGATTAAATATACACAATATCTTGTTTAATTTCATTTAAACAATAAACCACCGTTGAATATTTCAAATAAAGGAAAAGAGGTTTGGCAAGACATATATATACCTATATAAAAAAAAATAAATAAAAATAAACTTGTTATTTAGGTTCTGTGCTTTTATTCTTTGCGAGTACGTACTCCTGACTCATCTTGCGTGCGCGCACAAAATGCGCGAACGATTCAAACGAAATGAAAAGCATTTTGTGGAGCTTATGCCTTCAATATTGAGAGCGCATGTGCGCTCACACAAAAGCTTCGCAATATTTTGAATTGATTCGCTGTTTATACTGCGCTTTATATTTTGCAAAAATGTGTACCTACCTTAAATTTGTATACGAGTATATTTTAAACAAAAGTATAATTATATGTATATATTTTTTAAATATAATATTTGATGAAATATGTGTAAATTTCGAGTATTTAGTTCTGCCACTCAACACACAATGCCTCCAGAATTCGGCGGAAAGTGGAGAGCGGAGTGTCTTAACACTAGGCTTTCTCTGTCGACTCTGCTACAGGCGGATACAGCGTGAAGCTGAAAAAAAATAATACCTAATGTAATTTTTATAAGGATTTCTTATAATTTTGTTTTGCTCTACACTCTTTTGTGGAATGCTTATAATATTAAATCAAAAACTAGTATTCCTGTACTTATATAAATATACATCTTAAAATATTTGCTATAGTTATTTCTACTACTTACATATTTTTTTATTACAGTAAATTTCTTAAAGCCTAAAAAAGTATTCAATTATTCTAGTCATCGATATCAATCCGGCCAACTTCTTCAACTTCTTTTATATAACCATGTATTACTTGCAACGTCTCAAACAAGACAAACCGGCCGCGGCACGTGTCTTCGCCCGTATATTTTCATCGGAGTAACGTCTTATGGAGGTAATTACTTTGTATTTGACCAAACGTTATATTTCCATGTTGTCATTAGCAATTGGCTATTAATTCCTAGATTATGAGTGGAAGGAATATAGGGGCTGGCAATTTTCACGACACAGCTGCTCCAGATATCTGTGCAAAAAATTTTCTGTAAGGAAACCCACCTGCTTATGCCTGATTCGTATTATTTGTTATCTGGTTATCGATTGTAATGATATGGTGCTATATGTGAGCCAAATGCTTAATTAAAAGAAATGGATTGGTATTAAGATTAGATCATACATATATTTCTTTATTTTATGACAAAGTATTGAATTTTACTAAAAAAAATTGTACAAATACAAACATTTCATTGATTTTTTTTATATTTTACATACAAAAAATTGTAAAATATAAAAAAAAATCTATATTTAAAATCTATATTTTTAACTAACAGTTAAAATGAAATAGAGGGGGGAGAAGGGAAAGGGTATATAGTAAAAATGCCTACTATTGTAGTAATAATGTCAAGAAAAAAAATCCAGATGGGTAATATCTTCATCGGGTTCTTCCTCGTCATTTCAAGCTTGGTAGCTCTCTCATTTTTTGTTGTAAATTTGCTTATTTGTTATTTTTGTTTACAAACATTTGCTAAGTGCTTATCATGAGGCACAATTTTTGGGTGAATTTTGTATTCTTATGAGAAACTAGCGACCCTCTTGCGGCTTCGTCCGCTTTTACTACTGGATTATTCTTATAATGTATGTTTGTCAAAAAAAAATATGAAACCAAATATATCACGCTGAAATAATACATTCAACTCCGATTATCCAATACGTGCAAACGCATCTAAATCTTCGTTGCTATAGAGACAGGCGGGTTTTTTTTTTCGAGCTTGAAGTTAATGCTGAAGAGGGTATTCTGTCCCTGATGAAAAGCAAGCACTACGTGGCTGCTTGTGAGGAAAATTAAATAGAATGCATGGGCCGGGAATCGAACCCGGGCCGCCCGCGTGGCCGGCGATCATTCTACCACTGAACCACCGATGCTTGTAAGCCAGGCGGGCGCGGCGGACACATGGCGAGTGGCGAGCCGTTTCGCAGCAAGGATTTTTTGATATTGTAACAACTTCTAAAGTACTTATTAAAATGAAAAACAGTAAAAGACAGTTTTGGTCTACATTAAATGGCCAACGTAACTAATGTACTTATTTATATGCTGAGAGTAATGGATAAGTGAAACTTGGGTAACATACAGCTGATGTGTCAACGGCGGGATGTGCCAACAATTAATTAAATGCGTTTTTCTGTAAAACTATTCGCAATTTCGAAATATTGTTAAAAGCAAATCTTATCTTCGTTTAATGTAGAAAATTAATAAAGTATTTTAAAGGGTAAGGATTAATACCATTATGGAAAAATATCCCTCACAATAAAAAATATATTGAAATTATTATTTTTAGACAGAAAAATGATCACTACACGTTATTCTTAAAAGATACGAATATGCTCTCGCGGAATTTTTTGTAGATCTTATTAAGAGGAACAATACTCCAGTACATTTTTTTCATGTAGTACTTACCATTAGAGCAGCGCATGCGCGAAAGTGTCTCAACGGGTAGGACTTTATACACATTTATCGTATTTATGTTAATTTACATAAGAATGTACAAATAATAAACTATATATAAACCTTCTACGAAAAACATTCGTCTTAATGGTGAAGACCGCATCAAAATCCGTTGGGTGATTTAGAAGAAGAAGAGTTAGAAACAACAGACAGACACGAAAAGCGACTTTGTTTTATAAGATATAGGATAGGATAAATATCTTAAAACATATTAAACCTGAACTTAAATAGATATGCCTTATATCTACATATAGTGGATGCCGTCGTAAAAAGTGAGGAACTCCACAAAAACGAGAGGTGCGTGAAGTTAAAGATATAATTTATGGTTATTTCAATATATTTTTAGTTACATTATTAACTATAGCATATGTAAAAATTATTTAAGAAAATCGCAACAACTGGTTAATCTTGTTCTGCTAACTAATATCTTATTAAGACAGGGTTGGCAATTTATAAGGAAAAATAATATTGTATAATGAATATACCAATATAATATTTTTAAAGTTCATTATTCAATGATATTTTCATGTTTTGGTGTAAATAAAAATTCACTTCAAATATACAATGAATTCAAAGACTTTAATTTATATTAAAAAGTAAACGTCCGGTCTTAAGTTTCATTATTAAATGTTCAACTTATTACAAACAACGACAATATCATATATCGGAACAGAAGTTCTTTACAGTAAAATTTGACAAGACCGATACGGATCGCTTACCTATCTGTTACTTGCATAATTAATTGGCTTATCGTAATCTTTCTTTATCACATAAATAAATGTCTCATAAAAATATGAGTTATTTACAAAGGAGATTTGTCAAAGTCCTGTCTGTAACCCTGTCCATCCACGTGGGTCGCACCTGTTAGATAAATATACCTAGGCAATCATACTAGCATCTGCCGGCTAGATTATTACGCAATAATTCTATGTTAATAGATTGTCCCCGTATCCAGATGTGTTCTGGACGAGCATTGAACCTGTGATGATTTTACACTATAAAATTAGAATAATGGATTAGTATTTGCATTTATGTAATATTTAATGTTTATTATGAATGTGGCTGTTTCTTTTATAACTTTTATTTAATAGCTATAAAATCTGGCAAAAATATTGAAAATAAAAAAATATGTAGGTTGTGTTTTTTTTTGTTTTAATTTATGTCCACTCAGATTAGAGGAGAAATAATGTCAAAAGACATTTCGTTCAACACTTTCAGCCATTTAGTAATTACATTTGGGGAAACCTAAGTGTCATTATCTTATCAGCCCATGTATATGAAAGTCATTTAAATATTAATATTCCCACAATTATACACAGAAATATAACTAAGAAAATGTATAATCATTTGAACTTAACGATTGGCACCTTTTGCAAGCTGACCAGCTCCTCCGTAGGGAGATTTTTTAAATTACTGACACGCAAAAATAAAATACTCAAAATAATCATGTGACAAGAGAGAATGCTATATATTAAATTTAGTTGATTCTAATATTACGACCACAGAAAAAATAAAAGCGATTTAAGTATAGATTATAAATAGGTACATTGTACAACTTTGTGAATTTTTACACTAATATAAGGAAAGACGTAACAAGACTGCTTTTTATATACTTCTCAGTATGTAGTATGTGGACACGCAGTTGCTAGCTTTTTTCTTATTGTGGATCTATAAAAATCAAAATAACCTAGCTAGTCCTAGCCCAGCTTTAAAATCTGCTGCAACTGGCTGATAGGTATACACATAAATGGTGCGACAGCTGTGTTACTAACTTAGGTTTCATAGAATAAATACCTATAGTAGATTTTCCTGTATTAATATAGATAAAAAATAACATTCATCCATATTTGCAGATTGAATAAACTATAGTCAAATACGCTAGTGTGGCTATATTTTAATTAAAAAACGTTTAAACATTATAAGTAATTTATTTCATATTTTTAAGAATCGTTATAAGTAATTCTTTCGGATCGAATGGAAAATAGAATAATATTTTAAAGTAAGACGGCGTGATTATGTAAACAAAAATACTTTTTAGAACACTTAAGAGCAAGCAAAATAGGATAATGCATTGAACTATTTTTAAATCAGCAATTTACTTGGTGTCTCTGAGAATGCTGTAATGATTTCGAGCATGCAAAAACTGGTTGATACAATAACAATGTCTAGAAAATTAGCTGTGTCTCAATAAGGCTGCCATTCTTGTTTAAAATAGTAAGTTGGACAATTTCTTTTGTAGCAAATAATATCTATTACAATTAAAAACGTTGGTATTTAATTATTATTTAAAAAATAATTAAAAGGTTCGTGCCGAAATTTTTATAAATTGTTGTTTCTGTTGTTGTAATTTTACTAAAATCATCTAATTAATGAACGTATTATCCTTGCGTCATAAATCGACATTTAAAATCGATATGTTTATGAATATATGAGAATTGCACCGTTTATATAAAACGGCACGTGTTACTAATTGTGGACCCGCATCCACTGATTGACTTGACATAGAGACGCGCCGATACACTTTCTAAATCCGCTTTAATGGATTTCAAATAACTTTTTATTCACCACAAAGTACTAAATTAAGCAATACTATTATATATAAATTCATACAAAACATATTTTAATATATAATAATTAAAAATAGTAATAATTTTATATTTATGTTAAAAAATATATATTTTAAATTTTTTTTTTATTTATCTATATTCCGTCATTTTTTTTCTATCACTTCCGAATACACAGAAGTAAAAAAAAATATTTAAGAATAAATTACATAATAATATGCAGTGTATGAGTTTAAAAAAAAATTGCATCCTTCTATAAAATTATATTTAATCAGATATTGTATGGTTATTTTGCATTTATTTAATGATATGTTTAGTATTCCTAGTAAAAAATGTGTTAGTGACAGTCGACCAGGTGGTCTGTAGCGATTCTGCTACCGCACCGGTGCAGCTTGTTTCCTTATAAGAAATTTTATATCACAAGTTTTCTGATCTTTGAACTCAAATCAATTTACATGAAGATTTTTTATTTCTATTTTTAAAAAAATGGTATATAAGCATGAAAATTCTTTTGTATCAATGTCAGACTGTTCGAAAAAAAAAAAACAAAATAAAATAGCGCCAAAGTGAAAAATGTTGAACATTACTAGAGTTATTATGTATTATTTTACATTTAGAAACCGCATTGAGTTGTAATATAGAAATTCTGCTGTGGTTAAATCATAAACATTTTGCAGCTTTCATTTTTGTTCTTCGTCCTTTGAAAACGTAATTTTGTAAGTTATTTATTTTCACTTTTTAGCCCAGTCATAATTATTTAGCAATATTTTATTCTCTAATTTATTTAATGATACATGTATAATTTGGTATGTTTTTGCTTATGTTTGTGCAAAAACATATTTTTTTTACCGTTTTTATCTAATAACGAATAGTTTAACCATATAGTTTTACGTATGTACATACACATACTCGTATACATGTTACATATAATGCGCTGAAGAAGTCACAGTGCTTACGGTATCTGGAAAAGGCTTTTCCTAATTACTTGGGGTGTTTTGTTTGGCGCTATCAGCGTGTAACGAGCCGCAAATGGGTCTCCGGCGATCGCGCGATCATGCGGGCCGCCCTCCGCCCCGGCGCGTCAAAGGCCTTTGTGCGAATGTTACTATGAATTTAGTAGTAAGCGACGCGATTTGATCGTATAAATACTTTATATGAACAGCTTGGTACAGTTAAAAAAATTGTATTCGGTGTTACAATTAAAAATGTATAAAAATATATATAAATATTAAAGTTTTAATTTATAAATTGCCTAACGTGGGAGTTATGTGTATTTTTCGAACTCTCAATAAATATTTTTTAATTAAAGCAAAAAGTTAAGGCAAAAATAAACTATTTGGTAGGAAAATATAATACTTTTCATATACATTCTAAAAACCTTTTGATATATAATTTTGTCTTCTTTTATTGTTAAAATGGTATGAAGTGAGAAGAACCAGTGAGACGTCCAACCGGCCCGTTGCGTCTTTGCATTGAACCAGCAACTTTCATTTATTATTTAAACGTGAATATTACTCATTTCACCCATAGTATTGTCAACATTTATATAAATTGTATAAATAAAATTGTTTTCGTACTATAACCCAAACCTTAACAGATAAGCTCGCAATACTGAGCAGCGGAATCTCATGTCTATCCTTCTTAATTAGTTTATCTCATATGAGCGGTGTAATTAGCTCGTAGAATGTAGTACAAGGATTATTTGGAGGTGCGCTCACAAAGCTCTTATCTCATTTTTACTTGCATTTCATTATAACTCGCTGAAATCATTTAAATAATGAAGTATTTTATAAATTGTGTTGGTAGGTAGTGTTTATCTGTATTTGTAACGGATTCTCATATATTTGATATATATAGTATCTATATTTACATATATTTATATATATTAAGTGTGATTTATTCCGTTGCGTAAACATAATTCCACAATGGCATCCACTAGGCTTTGTATACGAACAATATCGATCTCTTGTGTAAACTATCTAAATTCACACTGTGTATTGAACGGTATCTAATCTACGTATGTACAAGTACAAACACGTATACGTTTTACATATATTTTTACTAACCTTTATCGTTATTCTAGAACAATACTTTAATTGGGGTATTTTAGGACTTAAAATATGAAATTTTACATTGAATATTTTCATTTCTTCGCTCTGGTGTCGAAGCAATTTCGAGGCAGCGTTAAGTTCCGCCATTCAACACGCAATGCCTTCAGAATTCGTCGGAAATTGGGAAACGGAGTTTCTTGCTGTGTGCCGGATACGGCGTTAAGTTAAATAAAATTAAAGTTATGTTTACGAAATACATATAAAGTGGGTTACCATCTATTAAGCTCATTTAAATATCCATACCGTCCCCGGGGACGACGCGTTGTAACAATTATGCTAATGATATGGAGCAATATGGTCTGTGAATTGCACTGTTATCAGCATCGGCACGCGATGTTTAATTTATCGTACTCTATGATTATTTTTATATGCTGTTTTATTTTTAAATGTACACTTATATGACATTTTAAATTAATTATTTTAAATTTTTAAAAAGTGGTTGCTTAGAATCGATGTGCATCCGAAACGCGCTTTGTTTGCACTCCAAAGGAGAACTGCGGATGACCACAACGAGGCCTTGACAGTTCAAGAAGCCTCTCGTCTAGTCCAAGGGTCCTTGCTCCTGATTTATAGCCTCCGAAAACCACAGGGATTCAATGTGCCTTTGTTGTTACACTTTTATTGAATAATAAAATTTCTCCAAGAAATGGAATGACTTTATAGGTCATAATTTCTCTTAACTTTGAAATGTTTAGTTTTAACTCTAATAGGTAGCCATAATATATATTTCATTTTGTTTCTATGTATTCATTTTTACCCGACAGCAAAGGAAGGTTTATTAGTTCATATATATGTATAGGTGCAAGTCGACTAGATATTAACAAGGCATCTATGTTAACATATATTATAGGTTAACAAGGCAAGGCGCGGCGTTCAACGCCGTCAACGCCGCGCCTTTTGCGTGTTGCGTGTTGACGCAATGCCTCAGAAACCGGAGGAAAGTGGAGAAAGGAGTGTCTTAACACTAGGTTCCGTCTGCCTACCCTGCTGTTTGCTGGATACAGCGTGAAGCTGATTTAATTTTTTTTAACATATGTTTACATTGTTAATATTGGCATTAGAAACGTTCGGTTTAAGAAGTAAAATATACGCAACAATAAGTTGAACAGCAATAAATAGTTATAATATAATGAAATTAAAATAAACATGTATAAAGATATAAAAAATATAATAGCGTGACGACAATGATATAAAGGTAAAACACATTTGTGCTTAAGATAACATCTCTTGGTAAAACGCATACACAGAGATAATGAGTCGATGAATAATAATGAGGTTTGTAAGTGTGAATCATCAAATATATTTAAATTGTTATCAATTAATATCAAATAAAAGCAATATAATAGCGATTTAAGTTGGGTAGGTCTAGCCATATGGCACGGTAGCGCACGGGTGTAAGTGGAGCCACGAAACCGACGTTAATTCAATAAAATAAATTAGCCAGTCGTGGCGCAGGGGCGTAAGCGTGTGACTGTAAATGCTACAAGTTGTGGGTTCGATTAGGTACCACTTGAGGAAATCAAATATTTTTTGACATTTTTATTTTTATTTCAGCTTAGGCTAGCTAGGCACCTTCTATCTACTAATCTGAAAAAAAAACTAAATATATAGTTAGATTTTATTATTAAAGAAAGTAGCAGTTTTCGAAATTATTAAATAATATACAAATATTATTTATATTTTAAAACTCTTTTAAGTATGACTAGTCATACGAATGAAATGTTTATGAAAATATTTTTAGAAGCACACTACAAAATCATAGTAAACAGTGTTAATTTTCGTGGCCATACGAATTCATGTAAATTTGTCGGACTCAATTGAAGTTAATAGGAATGTTCGGAGGGTGAGGATCACCAGCTGACGCGAGGTGTGAGGGAATGTGGTCCTCCCTCGAGCTCGCCGACGACACACAATTGATAGCAAATAAAAAACAGAATATCCCTCATATATAGAACCAAAAATTATATTGATAGTTTTACTTTTTGTTTATTTGGTTATATGCGGCCTTCTGAAAATGTAAAGTTTTTTTTTAAAAAAATACATTAAATTACGTATTTATTTTTTATATGTCGTTTTTTTTCTTCCGTGCAAATATCGTATTTCTAAGAACTAGGTAGAGATGATACTAGGTACTATTTGGATCCAGGGTGGCGAAACTCACCTCAGAACTTAGATAAAGTAGAGTACGAGCACTACGCGTATATGAGCATATCTCTACTACTCCATGCACCGCAATTGCAACGTTGTTTTATAATTTCCACTAGTAATTTTGAAAAAATGTACTACTTTTATTTATTTTTTATTTTTATTATTAAAATGCACGTTTGTTTACTAAAAATGAGTCAGGATTATAATTCAAAAGTTTGTAATTTAACTCGCATTGTCTATGGAAGACGAGTGGCAATGACAGCTGTAAGATAACAATCATGTGGGGACACGTGGAATTGGTCGCACGCGCTGATAGCTGATTTTAGGATGAAGCCCGTTGTTTTTATGTTTTGACGTTACGGTCAACCGTGTCTTATCTTTAAGCATCTAGTGATAAGTCATTCCGTTCTCTATTTTATATTAAATAGAGATATTCTACGTTTAAGCTACAGCTTAAACGGATTGAAAATCACTACTCTATACGTTCTTTTAACAATAATTAAAACAAAGTGATATAACTGGATTTTTTGTCTGAGACAGGCCTTTAAAGTATAGGTATATTAATATATATATAATTTCTATTAAGTTTAATGTAAAATATTTTTTATATTAAGAGGTAATTTTATGTTTTAAACAGCTGCAATCACACCTGCAGGTGACATCTAATGCACTGACTGCACTGCATGCAAAATCTCACATAATTATTCTATAGCTTATAAGAGCTGTAGCTCATTTATGATTTGTCGTAATATTGGCATAATATTTGAATCAAATGATTAATAATAGAATAGGTCTCCAATTACATATTAATATAACTCTTCGTATTATATATAGCAATTTTCATTTAATTAGGTAAGAAATTAATTTTAAGATAATTAGCTTTCGGCATGAATCCGAGACATTGCGTGAACTTAATAGGCCGTTGTGCGGATTGTCTTATCAGAGCGATGGAGAGAAAATAATTTAAATATTGCTTCGAGTGGGAATTGAATCAACAACCATCATATTTATAGTCAGGCGCTTTCCGAGTCCGTTACCCGGCCCCGTTATATTCAATAATTTTATTTAATTATTTGTTGTATGTAAAGAAAGGTGGGCAGAGTGAACCTGGGAACCTAGTTGATACGTTTCGTTCCCAATAAGATACTTTCGTTTCCCACGAGAAGTACTCTATATTATAGAATATAGATATAACAAATGCCCAGAAGCCTATATGATAACATTATGAATATTATCTACTTACTGGTTCCGCGAATTAATCTAAGACATCGGCGCCTGCGCATCGACTCCTGTCGCACACCTGTCTAATGAATCCAATACTAGTATTTGTTTGTTGTGCAGATAAGTCGCGATAAACTGACGCGAAACCAGATCTCGCGGGCTTTACCTTAAAAGATAAAGATAAACGTATAATGTGTTTCTATTTTTTGTCTATTTCTTACTATTAGTTACACTTTTAATGGTAGCTCGATATGGCAATCGCAGTAATAATAGCTTTTGTTTGATTCTAATTAAATAGCTGATGGCTATTGATTTTATCTATTTGTTATTGTTTAGCTTTTATCTGTGGTTTTGTTGTATTTCGCTGTAAATAATAATTATGTGATAATATTTTATAAAGAACGTTTACAATTTGTAATTATTTGTTTACAAAATTAATATAAGTAGTCTGTCTATACGTAATTTTTTGTATTGTTTTATATTATACACTAGTGGGCCCGGACGCGGCTACGCCCGCGAAAATATAAGCCTAAATCATTAAAATAAGTTAAAAAATAATAATAAGTGGAGATTTTTTATTAGAAAAAATATCTCAGTAACCGAAATGAACAAACCAAAGAAGTAAAAGTAACTAAAGGAAATTCTTAATATTAGAAAAAAAAACCTAAAGTTTGCTGTGCGCGCGTACTAAACATTTTTCTATATTAAATAATTATTAATTTTTGCGAACAATATTAAATAAAATCTCAAATGATTAAAATTACGATATTTTAAGTGTATAACATCGGTAGGTATAGATAACCGAACTGAGATAAATTAATTATAAGCAGCAAATAATTACATAAAAAATAATAGTAATTCGAAAATCTATAAAAATTTACAAAATCATCAAAGTCATCCGCCCGTTCGCGTCGGTCATACTCATATTATGCCGCCCGAAGGCTAGGTCATTTGGAATCAGTCACATCTTAATTATTTATTAGAATGTTATACAGTAAACTATAATTTCCATCTAGATGAAATGCTAAAAGTGACTATTATATTTATTTTCATAAGGATGAATATCAAATTATAGAAATCATCTAATTTTTGTTAATGATTTGTATAAAGAGATTTGTATAAATCTATATTGGCGCGCGCCATGTACGCGTTAAGCAAACTCACTTTGGGTGACGTTTTCTTAAAACAACAAACTTTGCAAGCCGTTGCTTAGCAACGCGTAGCGACGATTGTTATTAACATGGCGGAATAAATTCCTTGTCAAATTAATTATTTTAATATATTGGTATATAACGAAAATATTACAAATATGAGAAAAAAAAAGTATCCTATGTTCATCCCGGGACCCTCAAGTATCTCTATATGAGTATTTTATCACAATTAAATTAGCGGTTTGGCCCTGATTGCGGAAAAGACAGACAGACAGACAGACAGAGTTACTTTCGAATTTATAATATAGGTATGGATATAATAATTTATAACGTTTTGGAACTCTTTTGTAACTATTGTTGATATAAATTATATTTTATTGTTAGCCGTTACCTACAATTTAAAAATATCTATAGGCCTTATTTTATATTAAATAATTTCGCCTAGTGTAATTTGAATCCATAAACACGAAGCCTACATAGATAATTTATACCCTTACTATTGTAACGTCTGATATTCAAGATTGAATTGCTATATATTGATATGAAATATAACTTAACTTATACACATGCATGTCAGAAATACGAAGACGCTAATGATGTTGCTAATAATGACGATTTTATTGTATCCATTCTTAAGTGAGAAAATAATATATTATGATACAGCAGGTAAACACAAATTCCTTACCTGTAAGACGAAATTCAAACATGATTGTATTGAGAACATACAAAATACAGCTAAAGGCGGCGATGTGACCTAACGAGAAAATTACATAGCTAGAGTGTTTGCGGAACGCCCGCTTCGAATAGTGTATCTAACAGTTTTCAAAGAAAATACGTACAGACGAAAATTTTACTTGCTTGATTTTTTATATTTTTTTAGTTTTTCCTATTAGAGCAACTTATCTTTAATTATATTTAAATGATTACTTTTTTGTTGTGATAATAATAAAAATATTTCATATAACGAAGCTGTAACTACTTATCTCTATTACTAGTATACACCATCTACACTTTTTATACAGCTTCCATTTTTCCTACATAGAAGGGCAGCAGTAAACGCCGAGCTCTGTCTTGCCAATGTGGGAAAATGAAAATATTTAATCCGAGCGGAGATCGAACTTGTAACCATGGCGCTTACTACTACTTACATTAATCACACAGCCTCTAATACTTTTATTGCTAATAAGTTTGTCATAGTTGACTTCTTATTTCAGCATGCAGTGAAGTGGTACTAGTAAGGTCCAATCGAACAGGTTGCGTAATCGCTCGCATCGTACCGTTGCAGGGTCATAAGATGGCTGTAGGTACATTATACGAGTATTTCCCACGATGCGTAGTCACATACTTGGCTTTGACGTCAGTGACGTCGTATATCCACCAGATTTGAAGTTACTTTTTAATACTGAATTGCCCCGTTTATATTTATTATTCCATATTACTGTGACATTACTATTAAATCAAATGTGTTCACATTTTACTTTATTTTGTATTTTTATCTACTGATATATTAAATTTTATATGCGTTTGTTAATAAAATAATTGCAAACTGTTAAAAGTGATTAATGTCATAAAGTGTAAAGGGCGGATAAGTATGTTATTTCGTTTTCTCAGATTAGGTTTTGTCCTCCTTTCCTCCTTTTCTTCTCCTTGGGTCACATACAGTATTCCTCTTCTATATTTAACAATACCTAACATTACTTTGGGATTTGTAATAGATTCATTCTATAATATTATGTTCTTTTATAAGTAGATACTAGAGAACACTGCGATGTGTATGTTACTTTATACAAATGTGTATATTGTCAAACATATGCTTTTATTATTGAATAATTTAATATAATTTTCAAGCGTTATTTAAAAAATATTATTATTCTGAATTCCTTCTGTTTAAAAATAATAACTATGCAAAATTTGAGACTCCTCCGTCTGTACAATTTTCGTAACAAAAGGTATAAAGTTTTTGGTTCACGTATTAGTATATGTATAGGTATTATTTTTTCCTGTTGAATGTTTTTAGTGTATCTACACGCATATACGCATCTATTTACGTTACAAAGTATGCACAATAGAAAAATACAAAATAAACAAATAAAATAGAAGTTTTCCCATAAAACTTTGTTTTAATCTCCACGCCATCCGGAATGATCACCACATTACCGTTAAGACGGTAGTTCTCAGAACTGTTTGCATTACTTAACTTTACTTAGTATCTTGAAACTATCCCGATCATATTAAAATGAATCCCGCTATTTTCCATCTGCAATGCTCAGCCATTATTACATGGACTAAGTATTTAAAACATAGGAGAGTATATTGTGTTGTTTATAGAAATGAAGTAGGTAAAAAATATTTTATATAATATATCAAAATAAGTTTAACTGTAAATGCGACAATTGTGAGTACGCTTCCCACTTGGGGAATAAAATATTTAATATTTTCATTTCCTCGCCTTTTCAATTCCATCAATCAACATGCAATGCTATGCAAGAATTTGTTGGGAAGTAGGAAGTTCCTAGGTTCCCCCTGCCTATCCTGCTATGTGAAACATACACGGAGAGATAAGTTTTAATAAGTCTTATAAGGCCAAAAGCGAAAAACTGATTGTCTTGACATTAGGTTCGTTTTCAGTACCAGCTCCTTAAAATAAGTTTAATATTATTAATATTAAACAAAACAATACTAAATAATACTTTAAATTCAATGATAGTTTTAGCTATAATACAAAAGTGTTTTAAT
>HE670195.1:0-35105 GCA_000313835.2 Heliconius melpomene melpomene
TACATTACCATCACGATGCGGTTTGAATATCCTAATTTTGTGTTCTCTAATGACTTGGATACATTCTTAAGTAATGATTAGAAGGTAACTGATACCTTTCTACTAAAGTTCGTAAATGGATTATTGGTGTTGTGTTTTAATTATAGTTATAATTGAGAATTTAGCCATCATCATGTTACACTTCATAATAAACTAGTCACTTATTTACAAATAGATCCGATTACCACTAAGCTTTATTAATATTGCATGGCCAATTGTATAACAGAATATTATTTTTTGGTAATAAATTGCTTTGTAGAAGTGATAATGAAAGATTGCCTGATGTACCAACGTCAACTATTGAACTACCAAAATCAGTCATGGACAAAAACAAAAGGAGAGTGGAGGACAATAGTGCTAGATACAAATGTGAATATGAAGGCTGTGAAAGAACATATAGTACAGTGGGAAATTTACGAACCCACATGAAAACACATAAAGGTAACCTATTTGTTATTTTTAAGGCTACCTGACTGGACCTAACAGTTATGAGTTTGTTTTTACTTGGGTAAATATATTATTTTCATTCCCTTGCTCACCATACTACAGTATCTTGGAGTGCTACATCACATTCCCTTGCTTGTGTTTTTTTTATTAAAAATACAGACATGAACAGTTTTTTAACTTTTTATTAAATATTAGTTGTATAGAATCTTTTTAGTGGTACCTCTATTATAATATTTACTATTCATTCTTATCTCATGTGCTAAGATAATCTTTAGTGTTACATAGTAAAGATAAATTCCTCCTAGATCAAGTCTGTAAACTCAAGATATAGTCATACATATGTCTATGCTAAAACAAAATTATTAAAATATTAATACTTTCAAAATTGTGATCATATTTAAAATAAATTGTTTTTGCATCTCTGTGCATATCAGAGGGAGAATATGAAAATAATTAATTCTCTCAAGTAGGTATCAAAACCATAACTATTGTTTGTCTAGTCAGATGGTGTCCCATAAATAATGAAAGTAAGAAAAATGTTTTATTTAAAAAAAAAATTTTTAAATAAAGAGATTAGTTCATTCAACAAAACGAAATCTTCAGCTTTGTATACAAAGCATATTTCTTTCCAATCTCATGCTATCCCATATTAAAAATAGTGCAAAAACAAACTATTTATATTAAAAAAAAAAATTTAAGTTAAATATTTTTATTCTCTTATTTACAGGTGAATACAGATTTGTATGTCCAATGCAAACTTGTAACAAAGCATTTCTAACATCATACAGTTTAAAAATACATGTGCGGGCACACACTAAGGCCAAACCTTTTGCATGTAACATAGGGAATTGTAATCGAGCATTTAATACTCTATACAGGTAAGAAATTATTGCTCATTTTTTTGCTTCATGCTGCATCCCGCTTATAGCACGAGAGGCACAGGAAATTTAGTCTTCCCCACTTTCTTTCGTGGTTTTGTCTAAAGCGCTGCAGAGAGATGGAATAAAATAATTTACTTCCTCTTATTGGAAATTGAACCCACAACCGTCAAGTTCATAGTGAAATGATGTCCTACTGAGCCAAAATATTTCTACGTAATTACACATGGTTATTACGTAAATAATCAGTTGATTTGGGATTCGCTATCATTATCTGATTTGATAAGATTTTCCTGTTATGTTATGTTATCTATGAATTGGCCTAAAAATTTTGTTTATAAACTATTGCTAATTTTTTCATTTCCTTAATAATAATCAATTGAACCTTT
Organism: Heliconius melpomene melpomene; assembly: GCA_000313835.2. Classification (NCBI taxonomy): domain Eukaryota; kingdom Metazoa; phylum Arthropoda; class Insecta; order Lepidoptera; family Nymphalidae; genus Heliconius; species Heliconius melpomene. The sequence goes on from HE670195.1 coordinate 1,754, forward strand.
GTGGGGGCACAGCGTGCAACTGTAAACGCGAAGGATGTGGTTTCGTTTCCCATCTTGGTAACCAGGTAAAGTGCGACCTTAAGTTCCGCCACTTAACACGCAATGCCTCGAAAATTTGGGAGCAAAAGTGGAGAATGGAAATGTCTTAATGGGAACAAACTGTCTTAATTATATTATGAAACAATTGTTTTGTCAAAATGCAAAAAAAATAAACACACAGCAACATTTATTTCCGATCATACCATCACTTGTGAGATCTTTCGGTTAAGATCCATTAGGTGCATTATTTATTTTTATGTTTTTATAATATTATATTTATAAAAATATCATCTTTTTATAATTATTCATAGCCAAACTATTGATATGTTAAGTATTTATCTATGATTATTACATTAAAAGTAGTTGTCATTTCTTTAGATATACTTTCTAAAACTTTTTTTAATTTACGACCAAATTAATAAGCATATGTGCCGTTTTTTCAACAAGAACTTTTATATTTTTTTTTAAAATTTATCGGACTGAAACTCTTATTGTAATGATACAGAAATAGAAGTAAGATATAATAACAACTTTTTCGTTGCTACTGGAACAAGGATGTGAGTCTAATCGCGGGTTCGAATCCCATTCGGGAGAATGGAATAATTTACACATTTTAATTTCCTGGCTCTGCTAACAAGGCAAAGCGAGGCGTTAATTATATTTTATAATTTATCTGTTTAAACACGCAAAAAACCTACTTTACAATCTTCTTATTTATTTTTATTCCATTTAAAATTACGTCTTATCTCATTCAATGATAAATATACTATAAACAATTAACCATGTGATATAATATTAGCCTCTCGTTGTTTACATATTATATTAAGAAACCTGCCGCCCACAGAATGAGTGAGTCACGGTACTCCAAGGTAGTTTAACGTTTTTTTTCATTCATTTTCATACATCGATTACGCAATACATTATTACAGAATTTTAGAAAATTACTAAACAACACGTCTAAGTAACTTCATGATTTATTTAGTGTTTGGAGTACTGCCAATCCATACTTTTCATAGTAATATGTGTTTCTTAGGTTATTTTGATATACGGTTATAAGTTCAATTGCTTTAAGATAAAGTTTCTTTTTAAATAGCATAATATGAGATGTGGATGTGAAAATTTTCCAGCAGCATTTTTCGAGTCGCGTCCATTATTTCATTTTAAAATTGTATTTTGAAAATATTATAGCATTTTTATTCCACTTATTTATATCTTACATCTAATAATAATAATAAAAATCTTTATTTCCACAAAAGAAAGTAGGTAACTACATAAACAACAAAGCGTTACCTGAGAGAGACTTGTACAAGTTACACAATATAAAATGGTTCCCGACCCCCTAAGCTAGGAACAAACCTGTATTTTAGAGGGAAGTGAGTCTGGTGAAGTTTAAGTTTAAGAGAAATATTATACAAACCGAAAATGTATAATTTTGTTGAGTTGAATAGCATTATAAATATATATTTCTTTTTTAATGAAGAGAAAAGAAAAAAAAAATATAATGCCATTATAATACCGCTACATTTGTGCCTAACCCGTCGAATTCATAGCTGAGATAAAAATACTACTGGAAAATTACCTCATGTAGTACGGTAAACAAAGAAATCAGTAGAAATCAAATTGAATGGATATTTTCTTTGAGATTAAAGAACCTATAGTATAAGAAGATGATAAAGCTATATTGTTGATGACATAAGTAGGTACATAAACGAATGGTAAATCAAACACTACTTGAATTCAATATTTATTAAACTATTGACGTTAAGGCTTATGTCTTGATTTCGTAGACTTAGAAGCTTAATTCATCTGTGCTCCAAAGGACTGTAGAACATAAAAATTATGATATAAGACATTGGCAGTGGAAAATGTCTCATTATGTACATGACACGAGACGAGTAGACTGCCAAGCGTGTAGCGATAAATAATGTCACTCTCTTGACAAATAATTAATAAGTATTTTATTTATGTAGACCATTGTTTACACGGTCGTAAAGTTTATTTGGACTAGTGAGAATAAATTTTATTGTATTAAAATATTTTGAATGACCTAGACATCACTTAAAATTATATTAAAAAAATTATATTATTTAATATTGTGTTTAAAATATTTAAATATGGCGAAATTCTGTGACCGATCTTCATGTCTACTTAGACAATTTGTCATAACATTGAAATCAACTGATACAGTAAAACTGTTTAGACTTTTAAATATTCTTTTTAATACATCCTTCCACTTAATATTATAAATGTGAAAATTTGTGAGGATGAATATTTACTTGCAAAAAAACTACTGAACAAATTTAAATGAGTTTCATTTAAATTTGTAGTAATATAGTTTATCTTTCAAATTAACACATCATTTATGTAAACATTTAGTACAATTTGGCTATAATGTAACAATCAAGTTAAGCGGGTGAGGCCATGAATTTATTTATCTTTTTACTTCCCACTTATATCAATGAATATAATGTATCTCATATGCCACCAATACAACATCACTATATATCATATACTTTTAAATTTATTAGAAATTAAAAAAATACATATATTACAAACCTTTTGGATAACTTTCATACTCAACAGGTGAACATTTGAATTTCAGACTAAAGGCACACCAAAGACTACACAGCGGCGACACATTCAATTGCAAAGCAGACGGCTGCACCAAATTCTTTACGACACTAAGCGATCTGAAAAAACACATACGAACACACACACAAGAACGACCGTATAAGTAAGTTGATTTTTTTTCTTTAGTTTAGTCTAGCTTCAGTAATTTATTTACATAATTATGTGATTTGTGTCTATGTCGATTATTTAATATTTTCAAAACATGGAGATTATAATATTGTTTTTATAATATTGAAGAGATATTGAAATAAAATTGCTTACCTATTACTTTATATTATATATTTTTTATTACAAAATTGATATTTTGTGCTTCGTTTGTTCAATAAATGATTGAAATAAAACATAAAATGCTATTTTCAAACGCCATCTATTCATGAACACTGACGACAGCTATGTACAGATAAGTCGACGAATCGTGTTCTCTCTGAATTTAGGCTTTCTGAATTTTTGTGTTCATTGTTCACTCAGGAAGAAAATAATGAAAAATAAGAAAAATCCTAAAATCTAATCTCTGCAACCAATCTACAGCTAACTTCAGTACGGCCACGTCTCCTTGACAGTTATAACCACTATCACCACGACAACACTAACTGACTAAAACTGTACAATAATTATTACAAATTCAATAATATTTATTTTTATTTAATGACATATTGGCCTGTATTTTTATATAGTTACAAGTTTGATCTAATATAGCTGACACCGACTAGCTAGGAGGGCTACGTAAAAATAACCTGGTGTCAAGACAATTTGTGGTGAAACTTGATATTGAGCTTCCTTGCAAGGGCGTTTTTTGTTTTCAATTTTTGTTTCCCTCTATGGCAGATAAAGAGCCCACCCAACACATTATCTGGAATTGGTTTGGGGAGACCTTTAGGTTCTTTTTTGAAATTGAAATTTCTTGATCTAGGAAATACGAGATTTATCTTTTTATGGTCCATGCAGACTAAGTTGGAACGGCAACTCGTACTCTACTTGTAACATCTGTTGCAGTCGTGGCTACACTGAAGGTACGATTTCTGTACTTATACGTATTGTTCCCATGCGCAATGAAAGTGAAAGTAAATAGCCATTAACATCTAACTTCAGGGCGGCCACGACTCGTAACCCGTACTATACTAAAATGTTATAAAATAGTAATATTAAACTAAATTGAACACAGATGCGTAACAGACGGTTGCGGTAAATCCTTCACCGCGTCTCATCATCTGAAAGCGCACGCTCGCACCCACTCCGGTAGTCGTCCGTTTGCGTGCACGGAGCCGGGATGCGGGAAACTTTTCTCCACTATCACCAGCCTGAAGGCCCACGCTAGGAAACATCATCAGGTATGCTTGTTTCTCTTATACGGTAGAAACTTGAGGTGTATGTGTGTGTTTACCTCTTTTCTAATTGTATGTTTCCTTTGTATCGGGTTTTTAATTATCTATTATTTTAATTCTACAGACTGAGCCCGATGCGCAAACAGTGGAGGTAGTCGAAAATACAACAGCAAAGCCTCAAACAAATGTTATGAACTGGGACAGTTTATTAGAATCCTTTGGTAGAATAACTACTGAATCTAACTCAACTGACGGTAGCTTAGAGGATATAAATAATGTAAATCTTAATAACACTATGGACATAACCGAACTGCTATTCGATAATGCTACAAGTGAAGCCAAATTCGACAATCCAACAGATTACGACTTGAGCAATCTTGAACTTTCGCCGTTTATAGATAAAAATTTGAAAAAGGATCAAGATATATGGGTCGATAAAAGTGAAGTTAAAACAAAAGCGTTGCAATTGGCTTTGGCTAATGAAGTTGAAGTTCAAGCTCCATGGATAGACGTTACAGCGCTAGCGTCCTCTATACAAGAAACACCAGTCAATATAAAAGATAATACACCAGAAAATATATTCACTCTTGCGACTTCAGTGCCAACGCATATGCAAAGTTATATAGATCTTAATTCAGAAATACCCACGGCTAACATAATAAATGAAACTTTCGATTTGGACACGCCCAATATTTTAGATGTTAGCGATAAAGTGTTTAATGATAGCGAACTAGTAACTAATATAGATTCAAGTAAACTAACAGATGTAGAGGAGTTTTTGAAAAATGATGATGACGACGATAGAACGTTGCATACACCACCGCCTAGGGAACAACATAATATTGAAATTAATCCAGCTAATTCAGTTCTTTTTAATACAGATCTAACACTTGAAGACACACTGTTATTCGATAACGAACCTCCATCTAACATGTACGTAGTGAAAACGGAAAATATATTTGGTAAAAAAGCTAAAAACGCCTTAGAGCAAATAGCCTCGGATGCTGGTATTTGTTCTTGTAGCGATTGTAAATGCGATCCGAACAACGGTGAGTGTAGGAATTGTCACGAACAAAAGGAAACTTGTAACGACGACAAGTGTTCGTGTATTGATTGCAAATGTAATCACGCTGAAATGAAATGTGCCGTTGGTTGCGGGAAAGCGACGGATACGAAAAATAACACGTTTTTACACTACCATAAACGTCATAACGAAACTAATTTAGAAGAATTCGGTGTTTACACACACGAGTGTGATGAAAGTTTTCCGGAATTAGTTAAAAATATTAAGTGCTCGTGTAGTAAAAGCGAATGTGGTACAAAAGATACAACGGATTCTAATAAAAAATCGTGTTGTGTGACAATATGTTTCAAAAAATTGGAAGCATTCAAACAGTTTTTAACGGATACGGAATTGATAAATGCGCTTAAAGTTAACAATTTTAATGTAACGACGACATAATTGTATTTATTGTTGAGTATATGTATTTTGCATTTAAATTCGTACAAAACGTTGAAATTATATTTTTTAGGTCTATAATTAATGGAAATTTTGTAATACGTATTACATAGTTTTATAACCAAATGATACTTTTTTATGATATTTATTTGTTATATACAATGTTAATATTTTCATGAGAAGTGCTAGTAACTTCATATGTAATTTGTAACTCCATATGTTATGATGTTTTGGTGCTTTTAAGAGTTTTAAATAATTATATTTTGAATATTATGAATAAAAAATAAACTTTTACCACTAGTTCTACTAAGAATTAAAACTTACATATTTTGATATTCTTATAAAAAAAAGGAAACTTTACTTAAATAAATTAAACACTTAAATCTAAATAAATTATAAAACATGACCAGTTTATAACATTCAAATTGGTTCACAAAAGATACATCTTAGAGGACATAAAATAGAAATAAAATAATATCAAAGATTAGGGATATCAAAGTTCAGACACAAAAAGATAATTTTTAACATATATCAAAACAAAATATAAATTTATCTATTATATTACTCTGATTGAACTCAAACTTGTTGGTATACTACCAAAGAGCAGGATTTCAGAATTGTTGTATTTGAGAAACAAAAAAAAGCAAAATGGCCAAAATAAAGATAGAATTAGAAAAAAATATGCAAATGTTCCTTTTTCTGGTTATTGTTTATAATACTGGATTTAATTATAATCTGACTTCCACATTAGATATCTTATTTATATGACAAAGCTACTTAAGCGGAAATATACTTAATCTACAAAATTACCTATGGTGCATTTTTTTGTACTTTTGTAATATTTTTTTAAGTTTCTTAGAGAAAATAATACAATTGTCTATATAACATAATATGATCACATAAAAGTCACAAAAATATATGACAATAATATTAAAGTAATTAGTTAAGTAATTTGAGAAAAATAATATATTTGCATTACATAGGTATTAGATTGTTTACAATTTCTTCTGAGCTGTTTATATTTATTTGTCTGTCTTATCTGTGGTATAAAAATCTTTGATTCTGTCTAATATAATATGAAAGATATTTAACTAAATGAAATTTTTGCTTTTATCTGGAAAAGAACAACTGTTCGGTTTGTTGCCAGCTCTTTTCAGCACTACTGCCTTTTGAGTCAGTTGTAATGATATGTTCATTTGACGATTTCTAACATGTTTCCAGAAGTCTATTAAAGTAAAGAATTTTTATAAATGTTATACATTTGCTTTATATATGTTACATAATACCTCAATCAGTCGATAATATTGAAGTTCTGTTATTGTAATTCATTGTCAAGTATGATCAGTCAATTACTCATCAATTCATATGCAACATGTAATATCAGTCTGATATTACATGTTGTTAATACAAGTACAAGTACTTTTTATTCTTTTTTCTTTTACATATATGTGTATTTAAATTATAAAATGTTGAAGTGCCTTCTTTAAACAAATTTTTGATATTATATGGAAAGTGATGCCTCTATGGTGCCATGTCTTTTTATATACCTTTTTAAATCATTTAATATATTTATATATTGTTATTAAAATAAAATAAGTGCCTTATGTTGTTCTAAATTGTAAGGTGCAGTGTACAGTTTAAAAGTAAATGAAATTTTATATAAATAAGTAAGCAATAATAAAATAAAATGCTGTTAATTTTCTAGTCCAAGTAACAAATAAAAAGCTTTTTGAATATTATGTGTTTTATTATTATTTCTAATACAGAGTATATTGAGATCGCTGACACATTAATTATAACATTCTGACATTCTAATAAATTTCAAGTAGCAAAATGTTTATCATATGAACATAGATATACTGTAAAGTATAAAACAGTCACAATTTTCTTGGACATAATAATTATTACAATTTATGAGATATTATCTTGTAGTTGTTTCATATTTTTTTTTTATTTAGTTTAAGATTTTGTGACTTTCATTACACATAAGAAAAAGGGTATAGATAGATTGTCACACTGACGTTACAAGTGACTCTATAAGTTTTGTGAACAGACAGACTTATACATAACACATTTACACCAGGTAATTTGGGATGTGTCTCAGTGAATAAGCTTCAAGAGCATCGCCTAGGATTCTACCACTATGGCCACATTGCCTAGAATATATAGGAAAGAGTGCCTTGTTAGTCTGCCACAACACACAATGCCTCCAGAATTCAGCAGAAAGTCTGTCTTAACACTAGTTTCTCACTGTGTGCAGGATCCAGTGTGACACTGATATAAATGCCTTGCTAGTGATGCCCAAGGAAGTGATGGCTGGATGTTGTAATGTAACATGCACAACAATGAACTAAGCAACAAGGATGTTGATAGTTGTGCAAAGTGAAACAGATTGTATGAGAAACCAGACCCTGGCAACAAATTCCGATAGAAGTTGTGAAAATGTGTAAATATTCCTTTCAGTTTTTTTAACAGAGCACAAAAAAGTATTCATTAACTACAAGGCTCCGTCAATTTCACATTTATATACTTAAAAATAAGTAAAATATAGAAGTTTGCTTAAATATAGCATAACACTGAGATTCTAATTACGATTAAAAATTTTTTAAAGTTATCCATGTTTTATTTAACGTCGCTTCTTTTTGTCGTGACGCCTGGCTCGGGAAACAGTGGCTCGATGACCAGGTGATGATTGTTCCGAGCTACATTCATCGCTATCAGTGTAGGCCTAAAATTAAAGTAAGTTTAAAAAAAAATCTGATGCTTGTGTTGAAATTAAAGGAAAATAATTAAGTTTTTTTTATTCATTATTAATTTACATGTGTACCTTTTCGTATGGATGAGTTTCGCTTTGTTCATCAGTTAATGTTACGCATGCCAACAGACAAATCAACTGAAATGCTGCGCCAATGTATAGGCCATATCGGATCACAGTGCTCATCATGTCTTCGGCGAAAATTTCATTTGGTATCATACTGTTAAATACTCTTTAATTGTTGAAAGCTTATGTTTTAATAGGTTTTCCCTTTAGTGAAATTTTTCTTTCAGAAATCACCGGTTTTAGGTTTCAGTTTTTTTTGTTTAAGGGTTGATCAATACGCCGAAAACCAAAGCAAAAAACAAAGCGTATATGTCAATGTCAACCGTAAAGTGTACACCACAGAGAAGACATAGCTTGAATTGGCATTTACAATATAGGTTATATAGAAATATTTAAATATAAATAAATTAAAATGATTACGGTACACTAAATAAAAAAAACATTTCATATTACAACTTGGCTGACATTTTTGAAAAATGTGTAATAATAAAGCTAAAAAATGGTAATTAAGATATGTTATTATCTTTAATGAATTAGGATCATCTAATAAGTTACAAATGATTAAGTATTTAAAGAATTATATTGATAATCAGAAATGAATAATAGGTTTCATTGCCCAAACAAATTATCAAAGACAGCGATTTTCAAGTTATCTGGACTAAAAAATTTACGAACATATGTGTGATTTTGTGTTCCCTTTTATTTCTTCATCGAATATTTCGTCAGACTTTTTTAATTTTAATTAACTACATTTCCATACGAAATAACAATCGCTACTCATATACATAGTTGTGTGCATTAATTACTTATGTTTTTAATTATTTACGTGAAAGCCATGAAATTAACAATTACTTAAATGTAATATTTTTGTTTTCTCGTAGATTTAGTACATTGTGTAGTTGACAAGAAGAAAATTAATTTTCGTATTTTTATAATGAACCAATCTTATATCCGTTAATATGAAAATAACATTTACATGTAAATATCGACCTTTTTAGCTAAGAGTTTTTTTTATTTTTACGGCTTAGGTAGGCCCTTCGTTCCCCACTTTCCATTGAATTCTTAAAGCTTAAACTCTGGGAACTTAACACTTTGCCTTTGTACCAAAGCGAGTACAGAAAAATATAAAATATGTCGTCATTTTTATAGGCTAATTGCGATGCGATTAAAATTATTTTTGATTTAATTTTTAGCTTTAGTAGTGTTAATTACAGTAATCACAATATCAGCAAAGAAACACAATCGTGCTTCTGTAATCTGGTATAACGATTCTAGTGGGCAATGGAGGAAATACAATAAAAATTTAGACTTTAGGGGGAGTCTAAGAAAATCATTTTTCGTGGTAAGTGATGAATGTGGTATACCTAAGTATGACGAAAAAAGATAATTTAGGTAATAAAGAAATAGAAAGGTAAATGTAAATATTGAAAAATGTGTTATAAATTGTATTCTCTCTTTGGCTTATAAAAACCTTCCCTTACCTTGTTGGTAACACCAACAAAAAACCTAGTTAAACGCGAGTCGGAGTCGTCCATCGATGCTATATGCTAGTTTCTTCTTTTTTAGCGTTCCGGAACCATAAAAAAGAAGAAACTAGTATATTAGGATTTCAATATAACTCTATAAGAACATTAGTATTATTGACTATAGAGCATTTCAATGAATTCGAAGAGGAAGAGGTGTAAATGTGTTACGCTCAAATCTTTGTACGTTTCAATTTATGTTTTTCATATACTGTGGAGATAAAATTTTAATAAAATCAATGGAATAAGATATAAATATGATCAAAAGTATCGAAAGTGCGTTTAGTAGTAACGCAGTGTGCACGACTAACTTTAGCTTCACACTGTATCCCGCATATAGCAGGGTAGGCAGAGGGAACCTAGGAACCTAATTAAGGCACTCGTTTCGTTCTCATTAATAAATTTCCATTCCCCAGTTTACGCCGCATTCTGGAGGTATTGCGTGTTGAGTGGCGGAACTTAACGCTGCGCTTGGCATCGTTACTAGAGCTAGGGAATGAAAATATTGAACATTTAATTTCTTCGACAAAATCATACCCACAATCTATCACGACTATCTTTCTTAGTAGGATACACGCGAAAGATAAAATACAATTTTGTATTATTGTATTTAATTAATGCTATTTGAGGCAACCCCTTACCCTGTGCGGAATACAGCGTGAACTTAAAAAATAATTTCAATTTAAGCATAGTGCACTCTCTACACCAAATGACAACACGATTTGTTCACCAATCTCAGTATTAATGCCTCTTGCTAAATTGGCTCTTGGCGCTGAAGGAGCAACCCTAGAAGAACTTCTTACTGCTATTGGAGTAACAAAAAGATCTTTGGTAATATAGAACATAACTTCTATTTTTCTAACTCATTTATCACTTTCTTTAAAATATTTTTATAAAGAACACGCGTCAATTAACAAAAGGTGTAATATATTCACTTCCTGGTAGCAAGGCAAAATCGCGGCGTTGGTTTCCCCCACTACAATACATAATGCCCCGAAAATTCGTCTGGAAGTTAGGAACGGAGTGTCTTAACACTAGATCTTCCCTTTGCCTACCTTACTATATGCGGAATTCAACGTAGAGTTAAAAAATATATTTCAAAAAGTAAGATATAATGAAATATTTATATTTCCTCGCTTTGGTAACGAGGTTAAACGCGGTCTTAAGTTCCGCCACCCAACACGTAATGTCTCCAGAATTCGATGGAAAAGGAAAAACCGAGTTAAGGGGACCGGAGTGTCTCAACACTAGGTTCTCAGGTTCTCTCTGCCAACCTCACTATGTGCGGAAAACAGCGTGAAGCTAGAAAAAAAGATGTTGGGTACTTTCGAGCAATGTTTAGTTCTTAAAACATGTAAAATAAATAAAGTATCGCGCAGTTCACAAATATGCCAGAGTTAAGCTCTTTCGTAATATTATACTTCGTTATTAGTGATTCTTCTTCTTCTATAACGTTTACTAATACTTGTTCTAGATCGGTAATGATTTTAAGCCAATAATAGCAGTTTTGAAGTATGTTCCGGGTGTTAAGTTGGATATCGCCAGCAAGATTTACATATCAGTCAAAACTCATTTACAAAAAACGTTTAGTGATCAAGCGCGTGAAATTTTTGAGTTTTCTGCGGAAAAACTGGATTTTCAATATCCTATATTTGCAGCGCAGGAGATAAATTCTTGGGTGAGTTTTTCCTAAAGACGTCGCTACAAGACTATTCGAAAATAGACAAATTAATAGGATTGCGTCTAGAGCAATTGGGAAATGGAAAATAATTGGTAAAATAATTGGGAATATAGAGCATCGAACCCACAATCATCGTGTTAACAGTTGCACTCTTATCTATATAAATTACATAATTTTCTAATAGGCAAAGTCGCGTTCACTACCAGTAACTAGATGCACACAGCAAGGAGATCGATTTTTTTAATCTAGGTATATATATAAAATCGAAAGGTCACTCACTCATCACGAAATCTAAGAAACTGCATGTGTTAGAAATCTCAAATTTTGCATAGGAGTTATTTATATAAGACATAGGTGCTCGCTAAGACGGGAATCTATATACATATATAAAATCGAAAGGTCACTCACTCATCACGAAATCTCAGAAACTGCATGTGTTAGAAATCTCAAATTTTGCATAGGAGTTATTTATAAGACATAGGTGCTCGCTAAGACGGGAATTTGCAATATTCGACTTCTAAGGGGTTGTTTTTGGGGTCGAAAGTTTGTATGAAACTTCGTTATTACAAATGCTAGGAGTCTCAAATTTTACATAGACGTCACTAGGACGTAGCCATGGAGACAGAAATTAATAATAACATAGTTCACGCGGGTGAAACCGCGAGCGAGCCGCTAGTTCATATAATTGTACTTATTAACCGACTTCTGTAAGAAAAGGAGGTTATCAATTCGACTGTATTTTTTTTACAATGACGCTATATTTGTATATTGAGTATTGACAAACATTTAATATTTTAGGTATCACTTCAAACCAACAGTGTAATAAAAAGTATAATAACTCCAGCTGATATATTGCCCACGACCTCCATGATAATCATTAATGCAGTATACTTTAGCGTAAGTTTTAAATAATACCTAAAGTAAATATTAGTAAAGATCGGTTGTAAGTGCACCTAATGCTTGCTTGTTTAATGTTTACCTTAAAAAACTTACGACAACCGATTATACAAATTTCAATTTACAGGGTAAATGGAATAATGCGTTTGAAAAGATCCAAAGTGTAAAATTTCATGGTCCAAATTCCTTTAAAATATTAACAATGATGACTCGTACAGGTTTTTATAATTATACCAAAAGTGAGGCTCTAGGAGCTGAAGTAAGTTAGAATATATACTTTTTTATTGTTCTGTATTTTCTTCTCTTATGTCACTCTCACGAGACTCTTTTCGTTGGTCAACACCATATACTTATCTCAAGATCGCGTGAAGGCATCAAACGAAGGTTCTCGTTGACTTACAACCATGAAACTAGTACCTAAAACCTCCGTGGGCGAGTTTCTATTTTTATTCAAGTTAAAAAGAACTTGTATTCTGTAACATTGTCCTATCTTGTATGAAATGAGAATCAAGGAAAAGATCCAGATCTACTCACACATTTTTTAGAGAAATGCGCAACCAAATGGTATAAACCTATAATTACCGTGTGTTGTCTTATAAACTAAACTGAATTTAGAAATATTTAAATGAGATGGATTATATTATGTAAATCTTACAGTTAATAAAGATTCCTTATAAATGGGAGAGAGCTATATTCATGATAGTGTTACCAACAAGTCGTACAGGCTTGCCGCTGTTACTAAGCCAGTTGAAGATAGCACCTGAAGTGTTGGACGCGGCAATGACTAATATGAGGCCTACAATGACACAAATAATTATGCCGAAATTTAAAATCGAGACGGAATTGAATTTAAATGAAATGTATCAGAAGGTGTGTATTAAAGTTTTGGATGTACCTGGACAGTCAAATCAGTCAGTCAAATCACTCCAGCCCCAATTTTCCGTTAAGTTTTGGAGGCAGTGCGAATTGAGAGGCGGACCTCAATGCCGGTCTTTGCCTCGATACCAGAGTGAAGAAATGAAAATATTGAATATTTCATGTCCTCGAGTGGGATTTGAACCCGCAACATGTAGCGTTGACAGTTACCCGCTTGTGCCCCATTCGCCACAACGCCTCTAAAAGTGTATAAAGTTCGTATAATAGCTTGTATGTGGATCTCACACACTCGCAAACATATCTCTAGTATTTTTCTATTAATAGAATGATATACTACACAAGTTTTTTTATATATTAATCTGTAAGTAAATTTAAGAATTCATTTATTTTAGATGGGTGTACAAAAAATATTTGATGCGCGTCAATCTGAACTTGTTAAAATTGTAAGGGATGAAACACTGTTTGTTTCGAAGTCCAAACATAAAGCTTACATTGACGTGAACGAGTATGGGACTGAAGCTGGAGCCGGTACCGGTAAGTAACGAACAAAAAATTGAATAAAAAAATATTTGGAAAAACAAAAATCCCGACTGCATAAAACTAAAAAGAAAATAAACAAGCCTAATAGTTTATTAGGATTAACAGTCGGGACCTGGTAAGGATTTTATTGTTTGAAAAATTACTTATAGATCCCGACTGTCTGTCTTATGGGTATCTTAGCGGAACGTAAAGAACGGAATGGCTCTTAATATGAATGGAATTGTGTTCATTTTTAAATATTATTAATTTTCAGTATGTCTTTTTGTGTTATTTTTATATATTATTCTAGGCACAATGACATCAAAATTAGCTCAACCAGTGGCTTTCTTCAAAGCGGATCATCCATTTTTATACTTCATTTTTGTCAACGGTCAACAACTTTTCTCTGGAACATATGTTAATCCTCAATAAATAACGAATATTATACAAAAAATGTATACAATAAAGAAAAAATTACAGTACATTTTTTTATAAAATATATCTTGCCACCTACGGATACTTACAGGGTTAAACCTATGTAGTAAACAATTGAATTATTTCAATAATTATCGTAATTACAACATTTTGAAATATATTAACTTATTTTTATTCACTAAACTGCCCTCTATCATTAAAGAGTATGTGAAGTGGTAAACCACCACTTAATATTATGTATTTGTATACTTTAGGTACTACAGAAAGTATTTTTATTGGATTATACATTTACTAATATAAAAATTAGAAAAAATATAAAATATTAATTAAAAAAATATATATATAAAAAAAGGCACGGACAACAATAAGCCTGTGGATATCCATTCATTTATAAAAAAATATAATTACGAAATATAACCGCTAAAGCATTTGAACTAAATCAATAGTCATATAAGTCCACACTAAAAATCCAAGAACTTCCAATCCTACTACCACATCTACAACACAAGAAGACACTAAACAAGCTTTTGTTTTCACAACATTCATACATCCTCAAATGATAGTAAAATGAAACATTTTAAATACATACTCAAGTGAAGTAGGGTACAAATCTGCATAAAACATTCCATCAATCGCGCCCTAATGACCCTAAAGCTTTTAAATACCGATTCATCAACATTCATTACTGTCCCAACTTTATTCCCAAGGGTGTATACGTTAATACGCATGCGTTGAAACTTTACAAGAGTTTGTTTTCATTCACCCTTCATCCCCTATTTAGTTGGATGCCAACCGTCGCCGTGATAACACCTTTTCTGATTTAAATCGTAATATTATAACTTTTACGTTTGTATTTACGATTTCGGAATTTTCCGTAAATATAGTGATTTATATTTTTGATGTTGATTAAATGATTTTTTATGAAGTAAATATAATATAAGGTATTATAGAGTGATCGGATATAATAAAATGTAAATTCGTAATATCAGTTATGGAACAAAATGATAGCCAAACAAATATTTGTCTATTAATTTGTTTGTTGCGAAATCTGTGTATAAATGGAAGTGCATCTTTGGACGTGTTTCTTCATCATTCAAATACATTTGGCGACGCGGACGTGTGGAGAAGATCTTTTAAAAAGTAAGTTTTATTTATTTTGCGACCAAGAACAATTCAATTCATTGAAATGTTTTATGATCTATTTGAAATAAATTAAATCTTTATGAAATATTTATTCATTATTCAAGAATTTTAAGAAATAAATTAAGTTTTTTTTAATTTTCTCTTTCAAATAGAAATATTCTTTAAAATTTTTCACTTTTCTTAGTAGTGCTATAATATAAAACAGTACAAATGTGTACAAGGTCCTATATATTTTAGGATCAGATGATAGTTTAACAGAAACAAATCAAGATGGGAATAGACCTCTAGATTTATTGATGAATCATAATGAGGCCAAAGATTATTTTTTACCGCCTGTTTTTCCAAACAATGAAGAAATAGACGACGAAGATGAAGAAGATGAAGATGAACATTCTTACTTAGATTATGATTACGAGAATAAAGAAACTAATTATAAGGACTCACCAGATGTAGTTACAGCAAGGAGTAATAGTCAAGATGTTATACCAGTAGATGATAAAATACCTTTGCACACAACAAAAGATAATTTGCCCGTTTTTCTTTTGGAACCGGAAAATACTTATGTTGTTAAAAACAAACCAGCTACACTTAAATGTCGTGCGGCGAATGCTTTAGAAGTAAGTTATTGAAATATTCTAATATTTTTTAGACAATTAACAACTTTCATATTGACATTATGTAACAATTTTAATATTATCGGGAAATGACTAGGCATCCCATTCCATGGGCATTCCCTTAGCTGCTCTAGCGTAGTTGGCATTGCAATTCTGCCATTTCAACATTTTTCTGTTGATGTTTTAATTTATATGCAGAAAATGTTAGTCCCTGTAAATATCTTCTTACATAGCATTTACTTTGTAAAAAAGAAAAGCCTTATAGGAACAATGAAAGATAAGGTTTCTAATGACTTAACTATTGCTAAAGAATATAACATTACACATAGCCTAAACAGTTTTCAAAGTATTCTTAAAAAAATATATATATAAAAAAATACAATTTCCCGCAATTATTTCATTCCCGCAATCATTTCATTATTTATATATTTTTTTGTATTACGACTATATTTTTTTAATGTATATAAAATTATTTTTTATTCACATAAGTTTAGGTAATAAAGTCATTTGGATAGAAACAGCACAACGACTGAACTGGAAAGAAAACTATACTAACTAATATAAAAATTAAAATAATACTTTTTCATTTGCTATTTTTTAATAGAAGTAATGTTAAATCAAAGGTACAAAGACAATTACTTAAAGTACACAGCAACCGAAAAAAATATTTATTCAAGTTAAGTTATGTAATTCGAGTTAGTTAGTTAGTTAATGAAATAGATTTTTTGTGGTTGTGGTTAAAGATTTCCATTAAAGAGATAGGCCACTTTTTTAAGAAAGTTATATTGGATTAAAAGCACATTTTTCGAAATACTTTTTTAGGTATACTTCAAATGCAATGGTGTTAAAACACAAGCCTTAAATTTCGAATTCGTTGATCCGCAAACCGGGGTGCGTATCATCGAGGGTGAATACAAAGTGACGAGAGAGCAAGTCGAGGAGTATTTCGGGAGTGACAAATATCAATGCTCCTGCTTCGCTTGGACCAGTAGAGGGCAGATAAGGAGTCAGCCAGCCACTATAGAACTAGCCTGTAAGTCGATACTAAGCATGTTCTTAATCTAATTAACAAGATACTCTGAACTTCTTTATGGTAATAGTATTAAAACAAATTCTGTCTAATCTTGTAAGGAATATTTAGTTTTTTTAAGCCAACATTTGCTTTGATGACGTTGTTGTGCCATTAGACTGACTGACTGACTTGACTGACAGTTCAAATTGTATATAATGTAAAATGTATATCTATTACTTATATATACATACAGTTAGTGTGTTCTAATTAGATAGAGTGAGGTGATGGATTTTACTACTGAATGCTTATAAATGATAGAATGTGTAGATCGAAGTTCTAATCAAAAGGTATGTCTATCCACGAAAATATAAAGGAGATTTTCGTTCATAATTTATGTAAAGAAGATTTTAGCAAAAATATTTTTTATTTGTCATACATGATATGAAAACAAAATGAATATATACAGATATAAAGAAGCACTTCTCGGTGGCCCCACAATCTCAACTAGCGAAACAGTATGCGCCGGTAACCTTCAGATGTGAACCACCTCAAGCTGCGCCGTTCGCACAATTGTACTGGTTGAAAAATGGAGCTCCAGTTACGGTGGATGATAATGTCCAAATATCCAAGGAAGGTGATCTGGTCATCAAGCAAGCTACTTTATTGGTAAGGGTTGTGAAAAGGAAATCTATTGTATTTGTCAGTGATAAAACACACTACGGGCAGATCATAATTTTAATTTCTCCGCCACGACGGTCTTATTTATTGAATTTTACATATTGATTTTTAACATTAGTTTTTTTATTTTCTTTTTGAAAGAATTTAAGAGAAATTCTTTCTCGTTCAATTGTACCTCCAGTTTAATTATATCACCATTGTAAAGCTATCAACAATCTATATATATAAAATCGAAAGGTCACTCACTCATCACGAAATCTCAGAAACTACATGTGCCAGGAATCTCAAATTTTGCATGGACGTAGGTGCTCGCTAAGACGGGAATTTACAATATTCAACTTCTAAGGGGTTGTTCTTGGGGTCGAAAGTTTGTATGAAACTTCGTTACAACAAATGCTAAGAGTCTCAAATTTTGCATAGACGTCACTACGACGTAGTCATGGAGACAGAAATTAATTGTATATATGTATCTTCTAATAAATAAAATGAATAAAAAATAAAATGAATAATGAAATAAAATTGTGTATATTTACTTTTTTTATTACCGGTCAATTTCCTTCGTGTGTTTTCCATACAACGTGATATTGGTGAAGTGAATTGTGCTCAACTGACACGCTCGAAACGCCATATATCAAGAATTCAATTCAATTCAGAAATTAATAATAACATAGTTCACGCGGGTGAAACCGCGAGCGGGCCGCTAGTATTAACATAAAAATAAATATAAAATAGTTAATATTAAAATTACGTTAGTATATAAAGTAAAATCCAAGTCTAGACAGGCAACAATTTGCAGGACATGGCCAACTACACCTGCGTCGCGGAGAACCTCGCCGGGAAGAGGATGTCCGAGCCAGCGCTGCTAACTGTGTTCGGTAAGTCTTTTGTGAAATATATGGTTATTTTGAGCTGAATTTAAATTGCCCTACATTCTAATTTTTATAGTCGACGTAGTACTTGTTTAAAATACTTTATGTATGAACTAAAAAGCAGTATACATATATGTATATACGAATACTAGTATACACATGCCTTTATTTGAAAAAAATATCTCAAATATTATTTAAGATATTTTTTTAATGAATAAAAATATATATATAAAAAAACGTGTTATAAAAAAACATAACTAAAGATTGATAAAAATTTGTTACTTTTCTAATACTTTCTTAATATAACATATACCTACACAAAGTGGACAGTAAATGCAACGGTAGTGGGTTCAGGTCCAACCTTGGGGAACGACTTATTTTTACTAACCCGCTCTAATAAAAAGACAAAGTACGGTCTTGAATTACGTCACTCACTTGGGAATACAAACACAGTTTTTCTTAAGACTGGGTTTCCCTCTGCGTACCCTGCTAAAAGTTTGAAACTAAAAAATATATATTATATTACATATATAGAGCTTTCACTATATCTTGATATTATTATAGAGTAAGTATATAAAGGTATACTTGTATAGTTGTACCTGTATTCCAAGTTCCCAACAAGTAGTCCGCCAGTTCTGTAACTTAATATTGCATTTCAATTCGTCCGTTGTGAATTCTTTATTTCTATTGTGCAGACTCGGCTCTGTTTGAATGGCCGGCTTTATTTTTCCTTTATGACATGTCGGAGAGAAGGTACTAGAGTTTTATCATCTGTATACATTTATATTCCTATGTATTATTTATAACAAAGAGATAGTAAGAAGGAAGAAAATAATGCACGCAATTACTAATATATAATAACTTAAACAGTAAACGGTGGTTGGACGGCATGGTCAGCGTGGGGCGACTGCTTCTGCGGTGGCCAAGTCAGTGACAGTGGACGAGGTAGACGCAGAGTAAGGAGCTGTACAGCACCACGACCCTTGAATGGAGGACAACCGTGTATAGGACCCAGCGTGCAGAAGACACAGGATTGCCTGGATTGTGATCTAGGTGAGTATTTATTTTATTTCTATAAATTTTCAAATCCATCGTGGTGCAATGGTATAATGATTGGTTGTTCCGCAATGGTTGTAGATACGATTCTCTGATATATTTTTTTATTGTAAGTTAAACATCATTAAACTCGTTCATACACTCGTATAACTAATAACCATATTTTAATTATTTTTATTTGTTCGTTGCAGCATATAAATGACGGAAAGTGGAGGAAAGTGACCGACAATAATAAATCTTACTAATTTAATTTTTTGTTTAACTTCATGCAGAACCTCGTACATACGAGAGTAGGTATAGAGAACCTGGGAACCTATTGTTAAGGAACTCCGGCGACACTTGTAGGGAACGGACGTTTCCGTTTCCCACAAATTGAATTCCTACTTCAAAAATATTAATCATGATTTTTATTGTATTCTTTAACATTATTGAACCTACGTCAAATTATTTATTAAATTATATTAATAAGTAAGGTCCAGTGAGGTTTAGTAAAATATTTAAAATATAGTGCATACGTTTAAAATCAGTAGGTACCTTCCATGTGACCAAAACATTCTATGCAGTTACAAAGGATGTATACGGTGGACGTGTCCCCGCATGTAATATCTAGAAAAGCATGCTGGTTCATTATTCATGCACATTTTAGAGTACACTGACCAGATATCTAGAGGAAGCTTTAGTGCTCTATGTACTTGTATTTCCTTAGAGAAAATATATTTACTGGTTGCAAATTTAGTTCCTTTAATATGTATTTTATGTGTGTACTAGGCTTCCTTACTTATTAATGTTGTAAATGTTTCTTTGATGATTGTTTGTTCTACTTTCACACCAAAACTACTAAATTAATTTGGAAGAAATTTTACAATAATATAGTTTATGTATATAAATAATACATAGGATTCAGTTTATATTAAAAAATAATATAATTTAGCTATAATATAACAATAAATTAAATCGAGCAATTCCGTTTGAGTTGCTAGTATTACTATAAAGTACAAACCATATGGTTGTGAGTTCGGTCTCTACTAGGGAGATTGAATTTCCCTTGTTTTGGGAAGACAAAGCTTCGCCGTTGTGTTCCATCACTCAACATGCAAAGTCGAATACGAGCAAATGGAGAACGTAGTGTCCTAACATTACATTTTTTCTATCTCTACTGTAGTGCGGGAAAAACTAAAACATAAATAATGGGGGCTCAGTTAGAACTCATTAAGAATGAAAATATTTTTTCCCTGTTTACCCGACATAATTGGTAAAATACCTCAAAAGAGCTTGTTTTAAACGTCTGTAGATAAAACTTTTATAATTATTGTAATGTTATAAATGTAGACATGTACGTAAGACGCAAGTACGGCTTCTTAATATTTAGTTTCCAATAAATACAATATTGGTATAGTCTTTTTTATAACAACTTCTAACTACTGGCTTTAACTTATTTAAAATTTATAAAGTAATAGTAGAGTAAAACAAAGTTTCTATTCTGTTTAAATATTCAACATCGATTTATGTGTGAAAAAGTACAAAGTGCTTCAACAATATTTATAAAGTACCTACAATAAGGCACACTTTTCATATTACCTAAATTCACCCATTCTTATTTTGCAAAGTAGAGAGATTCTATTGATATAATATCATCATATTCATTTTCCGCTAAAACAAAGATATTGATAATTTGATAACTTAACATTCGCTGTTTCTCCTTTATCTATTAGTCATTTTTTTTAACTAACTTAATTGTTTATGAAACAATGCATAGCACAAACGTTGGTTGTATGTTCGAAACTCGCCTAGGATTTTTTTGTGAATTGAGCCATAGCTAGTAACTCTATATGAGTGGAAAGCAAAAGAAAATATCTTTAACGACCTAAAAAAAATAATTACTTTTTAAATACTTGGATAAAATTAAAACTGGTATTCATCTCTACATCTATCGTCCGTCTTACAGTGCCATAACAGCAAAGATGTTTGGCTGTCATACACTCATTAAAACGTTATTTCAGATCTATACGTCGATAGCTTGGATGAGCTGGCGGATGAATCATCGGATATTATATTAGGTATGTATGGGACATTAACATTTCTTATTAATATATTTAAATATTATTTATTCTTTCGATATTTATAAAACCCTTTTTTTATCGTGGAAAAAATAAGCAACATTTGATAGTATTTAACATTAAACCTTACGATCCCGTACGGTGTGAAACTGTTCAAATAATTATTTTCCCATTGTATTTCCATTGATTATTATTGTAAAATTTTAATATAATATAGTAGTAATATAATATTAATCTGTCTATCTGTTATTCTCTCTTTACTAAATCACTGAACCGAATCTATAGAATTATTCTAATTGAATTAAATTTAATCATTAATATAAATTATAATATTACTACTAAATATATTTCTTTGTTTTAATGTAAATATAAAATTTAATGCTGTTTAATGAATCGATTTTGATAAAATTGAAACAAATAATACTACTTTCGTGTCTATTATACCTAGTATTATAGGATTATAAAATAGTATAATATGTAATAATATTAAATATAACAATTCTATTAAGGACGTTGGTCTCAATGGTCTGAATGGTCTCGATGTGATTCCGATTGTCTTCACACCAGACGAAGGAAATGTATAACAAGCACGCCGTGTTTGGGGAAAGACTATCAAGTAGCGCAGTGCAAGATGTGCGTGAGGACTTCTAAATCCGATATTATGCATGATGGTAAGATGAGTTGTCATTTTAACATTTTTAAGTGTTATTTCACATTTAGGGAAAAAATATTCTTTTAGAAGACGTATAAAATTTTTTATGTAGCATGGCTCGAACTTGCGCCAATATAGCTTAAAAGGAACGTATAGTTTAGTGATTAAAGCGGTCTGAGGCTGTTCAAGAGGCGGAGGTTTGATTCCCGCTATGTTTTGTTCTTAGTGTGGAAAATAATACTAAGTGAATAACTTTTTAAATGTGTTTAAATATTTTAGAATATTTTTATATAAGGTTATTATCTTATCAAAATAATATTTTAGGTGCGTCATACTGGCCTTTGCTAATAGCGCTGTCGATAGCTTTTCTTATATTCTTAGTGGTTGTTATTTTGGGCATTAAATATATGAAAATACGAATGGCAGAAACTTCACCGTATGTGAAACCACCACCTGGTAAGTTTATATAATTTTTTTATATTAAACTTTAGCAATTACTTTGATTTTAAAAGAAATTATTATTTTTTGAAGCTTTCTTCAAAACTTTTAAATTGACGAATTAAATATTTAAATTATATATTTCATGCGTTTCGTTTTTTCAATTTAATAATGATATTACCAGGAACAAATTACTTTGGTAACGTGATAAAACGTACGCTAACTAACCAACCCGATCTGACTATACATGAAGAGTTCCACACGGTGGATTCTAGACGCACGCACAGACAGACGAGCATGTCGAGCAATAGGAACGAGCATTTGTATGAAGTACCACAACTTGCTAATAGGTGAGTCATTTCGTATGATAGGGCCGACGAGTCGTGGTCGCCCAGAATATAGCAGAGAAATTATAAAATATAAGGCGGCCCCGATTCGTCGACTGTACTATATATAAGAAAAGTTTTTTACTAAGTTAAATACCTTAAAAAAACTAAATTTTGTACAAATTTTAGAATAAGATATACACCGGCCATTGTTAATGAGAAAACAGTTATATTTATCTATAGCTCCATAACTCATATTTGTATAATAACATATAAATACTCAATTATGCAAATTGCATTCAGCTTTTGATATTATGAAATCTATGAGCCGTATTATAGTTAATACTGTATGTAATTAAAATGAAACAGTGGCACTTTAATTATTAAAATGAGATGCCTAATTACAGACCTCGGTTTCGGTTAGGCTAGTTTGTTAGTGTTAATTTTAATCAATCGTTAACTTCGATATTTGTAAGTAAAATAAATAATAACAATAAAAATAATTGTTTTAAAATAGTAAATAAAAAATGTTCTTTACCAACGCACTCAAAGTATAAGTCAAAAATTACGTTCAGGAAACGTATGCCCACCTTTTACTCATAATTAAACTGAAATCACAATTCTACGAATATAGCCCATAGTTATACATAGAATACATAGAAAGATTACAATTATATACAACGATTTCGTATAAACAGTGTAAACAATAAAAAAAAATAAAAGAGTTTAGACTCGACTTTTGACGTGTGACTAATAGGTAATATTTTATTATTTATCAGTTATTAATTTTCTCCCAAATAGAAAGATAGACAGTGCGCTCCTAGTATATAGATACCTAGTAGTAGAAACTCTATTCTTCACTTTCCCCCAAAATATTCCGAGTTGAGTGGCGGAACTTAACGCTTTCTCTTGCCAGTGGAGGGAAATGATTTTGACATTTGTCAAACGATGCCCTACTGCGTCACGTTGGCCATATAGGTAGTCTATATCGTATAATAATATACATTTGGTTGCATCTCCCCTAACAAAGTTAATTTATAGACCCAACCAATTTGCTATTCTTTTAAATGCTATGGGGGACTGAGCTAATTGGAATTGCAAAAAACAAAGCTGGTCTATAAATTGTCTTTTTCAGAGTGAATAGATTACCACTTTTATAAATAAATTATTTAGCTTAGTGTCTACTAAAAAAGACTTATTTTCCCAATCTGAGTCTGAATTGTACTATTTTTCCAATTAATTAATTAATTATTCCCAAAAAATATTGAAAGAATTGTCATTTAATTTAACGAATGTTAGGAGATATTGTTTTTTATTTACTGACAAAGTAACCACCATCTAAATTTCATATTCAATAATTCGATTTTGAATTGTATAGTTTAATGTCATTTTAGTATAAAAATATTTTTAATTATTTTTTAAACTATGACAATGACTATGACATAGAGTTCGATGCTAAAAGCTCATAATTTCTTTCAGCTACATGTCCCCGATAGATCACGAGGTAAGAGCACAGGAGAGCTTCGCTTGCAAGGACAAGGAGTCAGACCGCTCTGACTCCAGCTGCTTTATGAGCTGTGAGTTTATATGTCACGTACTTTGTAGAGTGGTTATATGACTTTTAATGTTAAATTTGTTGATTATAAAATATAATATTTCATATTTAGTTTATTAGAGTAGTCAAGAAAGAGTCATTCAAGCCTTTTTTTAACCAACCTTTTATATAGCCACTCTAAAAGTTTATTGCTTCAGTTTGAAATAAAATAGAAATACAATTTTTTCTACATGTAACTTAGACATTACCTTACAGCGGGATCGTCGTACGGCAATGAAAGTGTAGAAATGTCGCCTTCGCTTAAAAACAACGCTTCAGAAGATTCGAAATTTATGAATTCACATTATTTAGAGACTGCAACATCTAAAATTATAAATACTGATGGTGATTGGCTCAATTTGGACAAATGTGGAGTGAGATTATTTATTCCCGATGGGGTGGTGGAGAAAGCTGAAGAATTATTCTCCATAGAGGTCACAGACGAAGAATGGAACAAGCCAAATTTACAAGAAGGTATTTAAAAATAAATGTTCGATGTTCGATGATTATATATATAATATTTCTATTCTGAAATCTAGCCATTTATATTATTTTGACCCCAATAGTCTAGACAGAATTTAAAATAAATTGGAACAGCATTGCAGTGACTTAGATCAGATATATCTCGACCTAATTAAGTTTTATTTTCACTTTACCCTCTATAAAATTAGCATTTCTCATTTTAACAGGTGAAACGCAACTAAGCCCGATAATTCGATGTGGACCAAAAAATTTCCATTTCTGCAAAGCAGTGATACTAACATTTCCACATTGTGCGGCATTAAAAAACTCTAGTTGGGTACTCTCTATTTTACAAAAGCCTGAAGAAATTAATTCAAGAGAATGGAGAAAAGTATTAACTCTTGGCCAAGAAACACCAGGATCACCCTTATTTGCGCAAGTAGATCCGTCAAAAGTGTACCTTGTGTGCGAATTCCTCAGTGATTTTGTTCTCATTGGAAGAAGTTTTAGTGCTTTAGACGCGAAGTTGCTGAAAGTAGCCCTTTTCCTCAGTAAACGTACAGATGGCTGCTATAATCTCAATTTAAACGTATTTAACGACACACCATATGCATTCTATGAGTGTTTTGAAAGTGAACGACGTTCAGGCGGCTTTCTTCTTTGCGATCCAAAAACAATTTGCTTTCAGGAGAATTGTTCTGATTTGTGTATCAATGTTAGGGATGTGGGAACGGGATGGAAAATACAATCAGGGGGCAAATATCAGGAGCTATCCTTCTCGCACCTTTGGAACATGAACGTCAGATCACTGCATTGTCTATTCATTCTTCAACAAACGGACGCAATCAATTGTTTAGAACTAAATATATCCATGTACCAAAAACAAAAACAGTCTAACTCGATAACATTCAATTTAAAAACAAACGATGTTAATTCGAATTTCAATTGTAATAAACGTTTCAGCTATTCAGGCGTGGAAATGGGTTACAGCGTTAATATCCTCGAGAATCCATTCAATTATTCGTCGTTATCGAAAAAAGAGGGCCGATATGATTTCGTTTATAGGAACAATGGTTTGCAAAGAAATAGTTTTATAGTTGACAATAATTATTATAGAACAAACGTTTTGACTAAGTCCGATAGGGTTATATTATGCAAGTTGTTAGACAGTCAAACAGTTAAGGGAAACGATTGGCGGTTACTGGCGGAGAAGCTGAAGTTAACTTCCTTCTATTACTACTTCTCCAACACGTGTTCTCCGGCGGAGAATATTCTCAACTTGTGGTTATGTAGGAACAACGATGTCAATATGTTAGTTAATTTGTCGCGGATATTCAGGGAAATGTCTAGGATTGACTGTGCGACGGTCGTCGAGAGGCGTTGCTTTCCCAATTAGACTGATTTTTATTTTGATACATGTTTTACACCGGATTATTTCTATTTTTGTTTTCGCGTTAGAAACATGTATGTAGACATTGAATTTGTTTTCTATAAGGACAATAATTTTAATATTAGCTTCTTATTTAATTTTTTTTTAGATATTTAATTTTATTAAATTTTTGTAGTCACCACGAGTTTTAGCGAGTAACACACAGTTGAGACGCAGTATTAACTTGGATTTTATTTAAGGTAAAGTGTCGAACACATTATTTTTAAGATATATATTTATTTGTCTAGTCATTTAAATAATAAAATTTTAACTAAGATTCTTTTAAACTCTCATAACTATGATGTTATAGAATGCGTCGGAAATGCACAGTAAAGTTTGAGTAGCTTGTTAAGCAAATTATCTAGGAGAGAACTGATGTTAAAATATATTTTCTAGGCTCTAAGTTAGTTTCAACGAAATTGTTCGATTTTTTTTGATTGATTATATAAATGTCCAGATATAGCATCGAAGTAATTAAAATGTCTTTATAAAATAAAATATCTACAATAAAGGTAGGTTTTTACTTGTGCCTATTTCAAAGTTGTATACGTTCACTTTTTCTCTTATATTTTTATAGATTTCAAAATGCTTTAACTTGACATGTATGTAATCGAAATAAAACGCATTAATTTATTTGACTGACAAATTATAAATTATATTACTATTGTTTTTCACATTTTTTCTTTTGTAGTATCTACTAATTATATTTAATATATATTAGCTTGTTTATCTTATATATAGATACTATGTCAGTCAAATACCTTAAGCATGAGTTCACACTATTATATAACGTTTTAATATTATCTTAAATTATTGCTTAACATTAATAATTTATTATAGCTAAAAGAAGTATTTTTTAAATTTTCTCTTTGATATATCAAAAGGCAAAGTCAAATAACTTCATACATTACTTCAGTCTTCGGTTTCCACATGTTTATAGAATTTTTTTGCTGAAAGAACAATGCAAACATTATTATTAAATTCTATAATTAAGTTATATTTTTATTATAATTTCAAAAATAAACAAATAATTATAATAGATTATGTTTATAGTGTGAACTCAGGTTTATTTCGCGAAATAAAAAACCTAGAATGCTTCGTATTTAAAGGAGAGTATGTTTTCAAAACATATTATTTAGTTACGAAACAAAAATTGTATTGTACGTTTGTTTAAGGAATATGAAAATGGTTTTAGTAGTGATTTTAAATTTTTCAAGTAAATATTTTAAATTAATTGTATTTGTTTTATTTTATACATTAAGTAATATTATTATTCCATCTTTGAGGTTATCGTGGCATTACGTCAGCATTGACTGTTTAGGTGATGATGAAAAACTATTTTCATTTCCTCGCTCTGGTAATAAAAAGCGCGGCGTTGAGCTCCGCCATAAAACACGTAGAGAACGGAATATTTTAACACTAGCTTTTCTCTGCCTACTCTTCTAGGCCTAGTTCTCTATACCTTCTATGAATATGACGTGAAACTGAAAAAAGTATTCGTATGATTTTGCAATTCGGTTTTTTATAGTACAATTTATTCATATAATTTATAAATATTTACACCTAAGATACAGAAAAAAAAATTAAAAATATAATAATGAGAATACAATGTAGAAATAAAATAACAGTATTTAACTTTTCAAATAACTAACTTGCAGCCTAACTTTTTGACCTACTACTGCATAGAAAGGAAAACTCGTTTCACCAGTATTTTGCCAATTAGGCAATGCGGGTTTTATGTAATCCAATTTTGAATAAAAATTGTTAGATACAATGTTCTATTTCTTATATATTTTTATAATTTTATGACGAAGAGTTGTTACATAAGATGGAAAAAAAGTAGACAATTATTATTATAATTTAAATTTAAAGAAAAAAAATATTAATTCATTATTTAATTTCTTTGTTGCGTACATTTCTTAATATTGAAGACTGTACTCTGTGCCCTTTAAATGAAATTACCTTACGCATAAAGGGTTATCTATTATAACGGACAACCACAAAGCGCGTTAGCAGTATGGTAAATATGGGATTAATAAATTAACTGAACGTCGCTTTAATAAGTAAAATGGTTAGTTAAAGATATACATTCATGTGTGAGATATATATTCTATTATTATGATCAATTAGTAAATAATAAGAGAAGTAAGCCAGTCGTGGTGTAAGGGCAAATGTTTGGCTGTAAGAACGACTGTTTGTGAGTTCAATCTCTACTCGAGGAAATTAAAAATTTAATATTTTAACTTCTTCCATTGCAGTCTTAATACAAGGTTCCTTCTGCCTCCTCTGCTGTTTTCAGGATGCAGCACGAAGCTGAAAAAAAAAATCATAACAAAATACTTATGAAAAAGGCAGCACTCGCTGAGGTTATTCTAGTCACTCTTCAACTAGTAGAGCGGTGTAATTACAATTATTTAAATACAATTATTTCCCTGAGTGGAAATCGCACCCGCACCATCACGCGCCCATAGCGGCGTCAGGAAAAATTTATCACGCTTGGAATTAAGATAAAATATTGGAAATTTAAACACATACCTATAAATACGTGAAAATAATTACTATAATAGATTCATAAATATAGTTTTTTCAATATAACAAAAAAGGGATTCATTCAACAATAAAAAATCCCTAAATATTACAGCCAGCACACTCCTGTACTCCGTGACCCAAATACTAGGTATCAAGTATTAACGTTAGGGTTGGCGCCCGCGATTGCATTGTTTAATAATTGAAGACCTTCCTACATTACTCTGTATTGAAAGCTGGTTGAGTTATAAGCGGTAACGGTTTGCTATCATAATTCAATATCTACTGTGATGTAGAGATCAGTTGTGGCGCTTGAACATCAAGGTGTAAGTGTAAGTGGGGAATGGAGTGTCTTAACACTATGTTCGCTTTGCCTACCTTTCTATGTGCGGGATACAGCGAGAAGCTAATTACTATGATGTACTCTATAAATATCTCTAACATATAATATATATGTTATAACCATAGATGTGCTCTACGTTCCAGGGTGTTACTATTTCCAACTTTTGACCAAATAGAACATGCATAATTTATTTTACAGGAGCTGAGGACCAGATTTGACTTCTGGTGTTGATTTATTTTTTATGAATATCTATCATCATAATTAAATAAAGTGGTATAAAAAACTTATTTATACATTTGTATAGAACTTTTGTTACTGAGTGACTATTGGTAGTAAATATGCCAGGTTATGGATCCGATTACCACTCGAGGAAATTAAATGTTTAATATTTTATTTCTACATCATGGTAACGAGGCAAAGGGCGGCGTTGTCTTTCGCTACTCAACACTCAATGCCTCCAGAATTCGGGGAAAAGAGGGTAACGGAAATATCTTAAAGGTAACGGAGAGGTTCCCTTTGCCCACCTACAAATAAATAAAATTAATAGAGGTTAAACAAGAAGTAAGAATTAAAGAATAAAAAGTCAGCCCCACACAAACCGTGATCGAAGAAACGTTCCAAATCGCCTTACACTTAACCCACCGTCCAATGTTTCACGAGTCTCCTTTCCGTTCTATTAAAGAAATCCCTTAACAAACATGAGGGTGTAATGCGTGTTTCGAATATATGCCCACTCCGAACGCCAGGAGCGAAATTAAATCATTTTATTATGAATAGACACTTCATGTTGTATACGATTATTGGTCCCCGGGTATTTGGAAGTCCGTACAGTTACCTTCAGTGGACCAAATCACTTTGCATCAATCATTGTTTATTTAAGCTCATTAGGTTTATTATTGTTGTGTTTTAAAAATATCCCTTATTTTCTTTCTCTTTACACTGTATTCTGCTATAGCAGGGTAATCATTGTTTGCGTAGTGGAAGATATTTCGTTCCCAGCTTTCCATCTTATATTAGAAACAAAATATTTAAATATAATCATCCCCCAATTGAAGATCGTACTCACAACTGACCCATCACCAGAACCCGCAGCGCCAGAATGGCTTAGAGCAATAAAGTAACAACGATGATAAAGTATAATACTAATTCTTGTAATAATAATCTAATTATTGTATCCATTGACGTATTATTAAGCGAAAATCCATTCCGTTTAACTAATTAAGAAGTTAATCGTTAACACAGAATTCTATCCGACTCAATTGTAAAGCTTTGTAATTTAGAAAACTTCAATACAAGTTCCCTTTGCTGCTGAGCAGGATTTCCCGTCGAAGAATGTTAGATCAAAGATGTGGTACAGACTAACGGTTAATATTAAGACATGGTCTTACATACAATTGTAGTCCTTCTCCCCAAGGTGTAAAGACCAGAACTCTATATCAGATAGTGGTCTCAAAGTTTCCATGGACAAAGTCAGGAACGCACTGAACTGTATAATGAGGGAAATAAAATATAGTAGGGTAATTCTTTTGTGATTTGCAACGGTTAATGATATACTGACCAAATTCACTTAAATGTGCCGGTTCAGCTAATCATTCTCTTTTGAGTCATTCTCATATAAGAATTCGTCAAAAGACATTCAGAAATCCAGTTATATAACTGGATTATATTTTGAAATGTTGTCTATAATACTTCTCTTGGGTCTTTTGAACTGCTGAAAATAAATCGAAAGTGTATTATTATAACCGTCGCACAATCGTGCTACTGTGACCGCGATAGATTGTGGGTTCGATTCCACTCGAAGAAATTAAATATTTATTTTAATTTCTTAGCACTGCTAACAAGGCAAATCGCAGCATTAAGTTCTGCCACCCAACACGAACTGCTTCCAGAACTCGGAAGAATGTGGAAAACATTAATATCTTAATGGGAACGGTGTGTCATAAAACACTTTAGGTCTAGGGTCCCAGGTTCATTCTGCCATGTTTCCTTTGCTAAAAAAACATAAATTTAGAATTATACGGAAGGTGGGCAACTGAGTGTCTTAACAGTAAATTCCCTGTACCTTACCCTACCAAAACCAGGATGCAGCGTTAAGTTAAAAAAAATATTAAGCTAATATACACAAACTACAAACAACAACACGACATTGCAAGGACCAAGTTCGTCACACCCAACACTTTAGAAGACGGCATTTGAAAACACTTTCTCGAGTGAGCACGGTAAGGGTTACACCTAATTGGAGTGCGCTTAGTACACGAGCTCTCATACTTGTCTTATAAAGAACCTGCGGTTTACATCGACTGTACAGTTTACTTGGAAGTGTGCGATGACATGTTGTAAGGTGAGGTGCTTTATCATGTCGTTTTAAGAATCTGTCAGTTTCATAATTTTTGTGATAGTGGCAAAATAAAAGGGTTATTTTATTTAAAGTTTTTTTGATTGAATTGAAAACGGCAGTGTTGAGTCTCGCCTCTCTATAAGTAATATTTTAGAAACTGCGTGGAAAGCGGGGTACAGAGTGTCTTAACACTAAGTTCTCCACTTTTAACTATGTTTCAAACTTTATATTACATGTGGTATTCTAACAAATATCTTAAATAAACAACAGTACAGTACAGCGTAGCTCTATTTGCCTATTATTTATCGAAACTACCAACTATATAAGGAACAAAACGTTGATTTATAATAACATTTCTAAGACAAACCGACGCTCGAACTGCGGCGAACAACAAAAGATAACAAATCACGCTTTTAACACACTCGTTCGCGTCGAGTACTGATTTATGAGTTCTCATCAGATCGTTGAAGCGGCGTTTATGCGAGGTGACGGTGAACTCAACTTGGATATTTGTATCCATTATGTGTGGGGAAAATGTCAAGCGTCTAAGAATATTTTGGGGGCATTGTGATAATGTAGGGCAAATGTCCTAAATAAAAAAAAAGTAAATAAATATTATGTAAATTTAAAAAATAAAAAAAAGAAAATATTATCGATGTTCAGTAAAGTATCTGTGAGATAATGTTCATATTGGAAATAATGTTTAAGTCAAGCATTATAGGCGGGAGGAGAGACAGTGGAAGCCTAGTGTTAAGACATTCCGCTCTCCACTTTTCGGCCAATTTTTCTAGACATTACATGTTAAGTGGCTCAACTCAACATCATGCCATGTTATTTTACCGAGGGCCTCAAATTTTTTATAACCTGTACCTGTACCCTGTTTTATAACATGTAAATAAACATTCGTCTGGATATAGGCACAGACATCAAGGAAAAATATCTGCATGATGTTTTAAAACAAAACGTAATATTTATGAGATTGGAAAAAAACACGATGAATATGATAATAAGCCCTTAAATACTTACTCCGTTAAAAGCAGAAAGAGATTACAAATGTTTTTCTGTTTTACATTTTTAATAATAAAGCATGTTTTGGTACAATACAGTTATTTTTTCGTATTTTAACTCTATATGTCGCATACAGCAAGGTAGGCAGAGGATAACAAGTGTTAAGACACTCCACTCTCTGCCCAATTTTCGAGAAAAATAAATCATTCCCCCAGGTGGGGATTGAACCCACCACCATTGCGTACAGTCAAATGTTGTGGGCACACGGCGACGGCCCCAAAATTAATGTAGTACAATAGAATTTATATAATTATTTCTTGCATTTCCATTTAATATTAATATTAGAATTCCACTGCATTCAAGTTTCATTCTTATTCATCCTAGACAATACTACACCGGGTCTATCTCTATGCAAATTTAACCCTTAACTTTCTGCACTCGGTCGATTTAATCGCCTGAATTTCCTCCGACTTGAGAAACTTCGTATCGAAGGGTGAATAAATTTAAAAACCTCTTAACAGAATACTTAGTGGGTGAGGAAAAGTTTATGTTTACGGGAGAAGCATATTTTGGCTCCTAATCTAAGTGAGTGGTGCTCGAAACT
>HE670197.1:0-10386 GCA_000313835.2 Heliconius melpomene melpomene
CAAACGCTGGCAACCCCTGTTTGCGGCAGGAATTTTCCAGGCAACCTGTTTTATAGTGTTCAAGAAAAAATAAGCTTTAATTTGATATATAATTCATTAAAAAAACACATGAGTGCAAATTATTAACATTTAGTGACATGTTTAAACCAGGCAACCCTAGACTTGCGGCAGACTGAGAGCTGGCAACCCTTAATTTTCCAATTCCTTATGCGATTATCTTTCAAATGATGTGCGATTCATATAAAAAACGTATGGGTGCAATTTTCTCCAAAAACGAGTTACGAAAAAATGTAATTAAAGGTGATTGCGGCAGGATTCTTCCAGGCAACCCAGGTGTAATCTGTTCTACTAACCATGTATTATTCATTAATATAGGTTTAATTAAGAAAACTAGTTTATGCAGGATTCAACGGCCGGATCCCAGTCTACTAGTATTGATTTTATTCTCGACAACAATGTATGGAACAGCTGATTATTTTGCGATATTTAGATATCCTCATAAAATTTTCGTTTTGTATAATTTACTACAACATAAACATGATCAGATATTTTAATTATCGTATAGGTAAATGTGATTTGCTAAGCGTGAGGTAAAACAACATAACAGGTAACACTGATCGAACGTTCTCTGCGCATACGTATACTGCGCAATTTACCGCGCGTGCTTCCCATTATCAATAACATATTTGCCAGACTATACCTTGTTTTTTTTAATGAATTTCAATTATGCCTTCAAATTAAAATTTAAAATGTTGTAACACCATTGCGTTTTTTTAAATAAATCCGTATAAATATTGTATTTTATGATTTATTTTCTTATTGTTACAGATTTAAATATAGTGGAAGAGGTTCGAAGCCAAATACCGATAAGAAGTCAAAAGAGAGCAGATATTTACGATGTGATTCAGAAGAAGTGATATTGTTGTTACCGATTTTATATTACAATCGTATTGATATATGATTTTTACTCGGAAATTGCAATAAATATACTTTATTAAGAAATAATATTTTGTAGATAATATATTTTACAGTTGATTTATTATATTGTTTTATTTTTTGTCCAAAATAAATTGAGTACCATATCTATGGGGCAATCTTCATATGTTCATATTAAGTTATAAATTATATGTATTAAACGAATAAATCATTTTTATGTAATTAATTTTTTAAAATTAAACTATTGTATGTATTTATACATAGCGGGATACAAGGGAAGCTAAATAAAAAATAAGTACGTAAACAATCCGCTTAAAATTTTCTTACTTATTTTTTTTTAATATATTATTTTTATTTTTCTGAAATTTTAATATATATTGCAAATAATATAAATATTACAAAACGAAAAATCGTCATCGTAATTTCAAAGCTTTGATTTTAGTTTATGGTTATTTTTGGCCATATGTTTGTCAAAGATATCGAGCACATCCGAAGCACAGCCCCAGAACAACGTCAAACCACTACCGCCTGAAATATAAAACAAATAATTTTATTGCATCTGCGTTTGTTCACGCTAATCTAAAAATGGCTTTAATCGAATAATAAATGAATAAACTATGTACAATATATTTTGTTTGACTAAATTGTAAAATAACTGTTTTATTATAGTGGCAGTTAAGTTTTTAGGGTACTGTACTCAAATTGTGAAACTGGAATCCCGATTTACCAATTTTATTAATAAGACCAAGATTTCCCTAGGTTAAATTTATGGTGCCAAACGAAGACATTTTTTGCAATTGTACTAATTACTAAAATATATTATCATAACAATAAAATACAACCTTACCATGTCCATAATTGTGAATGTATAATTTTCCATTTTTCTGTTCAGAATCTAATCTAATTGTCTCTCTTGCTGGCCTCAATCCAACCCAGTGAGACAAAATTTTTGCGTGCTATAAAGATATTAGAATTCCACTATATAACTCGACTAACAAACACTGTAGTATTTACCGAGAAGTTGGCTCGAAGGACCATCAATGACAGTGAGTATTTATACATACTTTGATTCCTGGAACCATGTCTTTGCACCCCTTTATAACGAAATCAGTGTCGTTGTCATCTATTGCTGTGTTAAAATCATTCTCTTGGTGAGTACCTCCCAATACACAATTGTATACACTGCAATATGAGGATTATTTAATATGGCTTAGGTCTTGTTTATTTACCTAATAGTTTATGTTCATATTAATATTGTAACTCACTTGGGTAGAATGTAGTTACCAATATCATTGAATATAATGTGATTTATCCACGGCGCGGAAGACTAGAAAGAAAATTAAGTGTGCACTAAAAATATGAAAATCAAAGAAAATATTTTTATGCTTTATGTACATAATTATATTGTCTAGCCGGCAACATACGTACTCGTGAGATCTGACCTCTAATTGGAAAAAGTTTTTGATCAGGAACAACATCTCTTGCTCCAAGTCCTAGGCTATTGACAATTATGTCGTATTCATCCAATTGTGTGTCATTAAAAGAATTAATTTTACTATGTAAAATTGTTCCATTTGCTTTCTTAAATCGCTCGCTTAAAAGACTTAGCATAGTTGGCGGGTAAACTATAAAAGTTGTAAACGTTCGTCCTGATCTACAAAGAGTAAAGAATTATTAAGAAGAATTCCTATTTAAGAATTCCTATTAAACTGAAATCAAGTGTGACAAGTGTGTGCATTTAAACTTTGTTACGCCATAAAATTGAACGTTATTTATAGATTGGAAAGAAATCATGTCAATTAGTAAGATAGTTTATAAAGCTGGGTAAGTG
Source organism: Heliconius melpomene melpomene (assembly GCA_000313835.2). NCBI lineage: Eukaryota > Metazoa > Arthropoda > Insecta > Lepidoptera > Nymphalidae > Heliconius > Heliconius melpomene. Next base: position 2,768 of record HE670197.1, read on the forward strand.
TGCACAAGCGCAGAATTATACGTTAAGTTTATACTTACTCTTACGCCCAAGATTACATTAGAAGAGATAGAAAAACAATAACAAAATTTTTAATATTACGGTACTTACTGATAAATATTAGAAGAAATGCTGCTTAAATAGTCTAAATGCTTTTTATCCAAAATCCTATATCCAAAGACAGCACTCGCCCAGTCCTGCACGGGCAAATCTTGCTTATCACTATACAGCTCGTACAAAGGCATGAGAGTTACATCGTGTCCACCTTCCAGCCATAGTTTGTGTATGAATTTGTAAGTTTCACCACCCCATTTCCTGCAATTTGTAAATAATCGATGTGTTCTGGATGTATGACGTAGCGACGATGTATCTTTTTCTTTTAAATATTTAATTTTATTTTATCAATAGTGAATAATATATAATTTTGATGTAACAAAAATATTTTCAAATTATACAACAAATAGTTTCAAGTTACGTTTTTCCTTTTAAAACGTCGATTTACGTATCCATTCTAAGAAACTAAATAAAATTTAATAGACGCTTCTATTAAATTTTATTTATTCATCACTAACCATAAAAGCTGCTCAGGTGTATCACCGCAGAGGTATGGGTACCACAACCCACCACACCCATCGCCAGTTGTGTTTGGTGTGAACTCATTAGAAAATAGTGCAACCTAAAATTACATTTTATTTGACGATCTCACTTTGATTTCATAAGAATATACTTAAATAAGGGTTCAAAATTACCAGCACACATAAGTTGATTGGATACAAGTAACTTACATCAATATTTGGATAATTTTCTTTTATTTTCACAGCACAACTCAAACCGTTAATGCCGGCGCCTAATATAGCTACTTTAACCATTATGGATAAATTAAAAGTTTGCAATATAATGTTTCCTTAAGAGGAAGGAGACTTGAAAGTGAAATTCTATACAATTAACTTTTGTTTCTTATTATCGGTAATATCATATTATTATTCCAAAGGTCATGTAAACAAATTAAACAAGATACATATAAATATAACAACAATTCAATGAAACATAATATATTCGTAATTAAGTAACGAGTGATAATTATGAACTTACATATAAAAATAAGACTAAAAATATTAATTACGATTGTGTTACTTTAGACATATTTAGTTATTTTTATTTCAAATATTTTTGATCCTACTTTTGTTATGTTACACAATTTGCTGAGAACTATACCAATATTTTTTTTACATATTAGTTTTTCATGATTGAATATCATGTCAGTATTCGATTCAATGCCCATCCAGAAGAATAATTATAATTTATTTAGATTTTGCTGTTTGGTAAAGCAAAGTGTACTGTAGAGTTCACACGTATGTGTGGCTGAACTCTACGGCGTTGTAATTCAGTCATGGGTATATCCACATGACTCAATTACAAATAATAATGGCTGATAAGTGAAAAAGGTAGTGTCTCAACACTAGATTATGTCTATACTGGTATGCTATATGCAGTAGAATTTATATAAATACGTATACTTTAAGCCTTCGTCTTTTCCATTAAAAATATAATAATAGTCTATGGTTGTCAAAATGACATTCAGTGTTTTGCTTCAAAACCAAAAGCAAAACAAACTTGTTATAACTTAAAACTACTGCCGCTCAAAGAAAAGTTTAATATTTTTTATTAATAAAGAGTTCTTTTTTCGATAATGAAGTATGAATACTTATAAAAATTGTTAACAGCTTTATGGAAAATAGAATAAACACATTTTATTTTATATTTTTGGTTTTCAGGCTCACCGTTGATGGTCTTCTTGTTTATTTTCCATATGATTATATTTATCCAGAACAATATGCGTATATGCTAGAATTAAAAAGAGCTCTTGATGCCAAGGTACGCAGATATATCTTATAACATTTTGATTTAAATTTGCTTAAGTACTCTTTGAAGGTTATGTTTTGTTTATATTGAATTATGAACTAAGAATTTTGAGAACGATTGATTTTATTATAAAATGTCCATATCTATATAGTATAAAATATCTATAAATTGCAAATTCTATAACTTGTATATTTGCAATTTTCAGGGACATGGCTTATTGGAAATGCCTTCTGGAACTGGAAAAACTATTTCACTGCTATCACTTATTGTTGCATATATGATACAAAACCCTCACCATGTCAGGTTAGTTTAAATTTCACAGTCTTTCATCTCTTACTTTATTTTGGTAATATGTATGTCTGAGGTAATCAAAAATATTTTGTGTCTAATTTAATTACATCCTCATTTTTTTTGAATATTATGAACTTTTATGAATATAATGAGTATTATGAACTTTAAGGAAATTAATTTACTGTTCCCGTACTGTGCCTGAGATAGAAAAAGTATTAGAAGAGTTAAAGAACTTAATAAAGTACTATGAAAAATGTCAAGGAGAGAAACCTAACTTGACTGGAGTTGTTTTGAGTTCTAGGAAGAATCTGTGCATACATCCAGATGTAAGTATTATAATCATTGTGACATATCCTATATCTTATAAAACAAAGTCGCTTGTTGTGTCTGTTGTTTCTAACTCTTCTTCTTCTAAACCACCCAACGGATTTTTATGCGGTTTTCACCATTAGGTCGAGTATTTTTCGTAGAAGGTTTATATATAGTTTATTATTCGTACATTCTTATATAAATTAACATAAATACGATAAATATGTATAAAGTCCTACCCATTGAGACACTTTCGCGCATGCGCTGCTTTAATGGTAAGTACTACATGAAAATAATGTACTGGACTATTGTTCCTCTTAATAAGATCTACAAAAAATTCCGCGATGGCATATTCATATCTTTTAAGAATAACGTGTAGTGATCATTTTTCTGTCTAAAAATAATAATTTCAATATATTTTTTATAGTGAGGGATATTTTTCCATAATGGTATTAATCCTTATCCTTTAAAATACTTTATTAAATTTCTACGTTAAACGAAGATAAAATTTGCTTTTCACACAATTTCGAAATTGCGAATAGTTTTGGAGAAAAATACATTTAATCGTTGACACATCACGCCGTACTTCAGCTGTATCGACTCAAGTTTTACTTATCTTAGCATATTCCTTACTCTCAGCATATAAATAAGTACATTAGTTACGTTGGCCACTTAATGTAGATCAAAATTGTCTTTTACTGTTTTTCATTTTAATAAGTACTTTAGAAGTTGTTACAATATCAAAAAATCGGTGGTTCAGTAGTAGAATGCTCGCCTGCCATGCGGCCGGCCCGGGTTCGATTCCCGGCCGATGCATTCTATTTAATTTTCCTCACAGGCAGCCACGTCGTGCTTGCTTTTCATCAGGGACAGAACACCCTCTTCAGCATTAATCACAAGCTCGAAAAAAAAAACCCGCCTGCCTTTATAGCAACGAAGACTTAGTTAGAAGCGTTTGCACGTATTGGATAATTGGAGTTGAATGTATTATTTCAGCGCGATATATTTGGTTTCACATTTTTTGTAGTAGTTAGTAGTAGGTAGGTTTTTGTTTATAGTTTCTTCCGTTTAAAAATAGTCATTTAACTATCTAAAAATAGTCATTTAAATATATTTTAATAAGTACTTGAAAAGATTAGTAGCACAGATTTAAAATTACGATACCTACTAAAAAATCCTTGCTGTGTAAAACAATTGGAAAATCCTTATTGAAACTACAAAAATGCGGGTTGCATTAGGGTTTAATTAATTTTCACATTATCTTAAGTGCTTTGCAAACATACATTACATGAATAATCCAGTAGTTAAAGCGGGCGAAGCCGCAAGAGGGTCGCTAGTTAAGTATAAACATTGAGAGACATTGTGTAGCTAGAGAGGATTTAGCTAGGAAAAGAGGGAGGATAGGATTCTAAAAGAGATGGTTATGAGTTCAATCCCTACTTAGGATATAATTACATTTAAATTATTTCCATTTCTCTGCTCCGAAAAGATAAAATGTGATGTTGAATTTAGATAAAAAGCAGAGAAAATAGTTTGTTGACCCAAGTTTTTATAAACAAGTTACAAGTAAAAAGTTTACAAATAATTTTCTGTTTAAAGTGCGGCATTGAGTTCTGCCACTCAATACGCAAAGCCTCCAGAATTCAGCAGAAAGTGAGGAATGGAGTGTCTTAACACTAGGTTCCCTCTACCTACCCTAGAGTGTGCGGGATACAACGTAAAGCTGATTTGATTTTCCATTGGTATTTAAATAATTTTGTGCAGTCATTAACAATACATGCACATTATATTTACTATTTTATTAATTCTATAGGTATCAAAGGAGAGAGAAGGCAAATTAGTAGATAGTAAATGCCATTCATTAACTGCCAGTTACGTCAGAGATACTCATGAACAAGATAGCTCAGTGCCTATTTGTAAGTATTTATTGGAATTTATTTGTATATTACTTATCCATGTAATGTGTGGTTCAAATCTCCCTTGTCAAATCATCTAAATAAGATATATATCTATACCAACACCTAAAGAAACCTAACATCCTTAAACTGGACAAATGATTTGTTTCATATTAACATTAGAGACCTAGCTTGTTCTAAAATACAATTTGACACATGAGAGTGCACAAAAAAAGTCTTTTCTACAGAACATTATACATAGACCATCATCTAAACTATAAGAAATCAGGATACTAATTAAATAATAATATAAAAAAATAATTATATTGAAAATAATATTATTGAAGCTGTTGTAGTGGAGTGGAAGTCTGCCTGTAAACACGACGATTGTGGCCTCAATGTTCACTCTGTAAATTATTTTTATTTTCATTGTCTAGAAAACATATTAAAATTCGACAAAGGAACAGAGTGTTTTACCATGTGTGCCTGCACTGCTATGCGGAAAAAGAAATTCTTTCTCAGCTTCACGCTGTGTCCCCCATGTAGCTGGGAGGCAGAAGAAGCCTAGTGTGTAAAACACTCTGCTCACCACTTTCCGCCGATTCTGTAGGCATTGCATGTAGCGTGGCGAAACCTAACGCCGCGCTTTTCCTCGACCAGAACGAAAAAATGAAAATATTATATGTTTCAATTGTGTGGGAAGTCTTTCTAAGTGGGAATCGAACCCACAATCTTTCGCGTTTACACGCTTGTGCCCCTGTGTCTAAAAAACATGCTTTGTTGTATATAGTAATTTATAATACTTATTATATTCATTCATTCATTACAAAATATTAACATAACAGGTCAATTCTACGAAGGTTTCAATAGGGAAGGTCGTGAGTCAATGTTGCCCTACGGAGTTTATACAATGGATGACCTCAAACAATATGGTGCTGATAGAAACTGGTGTCCATACTTTTTGTCAAGATTTGCTGTAAGTACGTTTTTTATTATTATTTGTTTGTGAGGGTAGTTATATTAAAATTTTAGTTGAATGCAATAACTATACAAACATTTGTTTTGTTATTAGTGTATTGTGTATATTATATCTCTATTTGTAATTAATGTATTAAATAAAGGAGGGTAGATTTTATGTTTATAATGAAAAGAATATGCTATTGTTTACATAATACAGTCAATGAATTGTTACCGCGCTGAAATTATCTGTATATTGTTGTGCAGATTTGATTTTAGGTTGTTCCTTCCTTTGATTATTTTTTTCCCGGTTCAAATAACTTTTTTCCGGTACAAACTTATTCGTAAAGTTAAATTACAGATAATACATGCAGAAATAGTGGTATACTCCTACCATTACCTCCTGGATCCCAAGATAGCTGAAGTGGTATCAAAGGAACTAAACAGAGAGGCTGTAGTGGTGTTTGACGAAGCTCACAACATTGATAATGTGTGCATCGATTCACTGAGCGTTAAGATAACGAGACGGACAATTGATAAGAGCACTCAGGCTTTACAGTCGTTGGAAAAGGCTGTGGCACAGTAAGTGTTAGATTCTAATTTGGTCAATATAATCTGGTGTATATGAAAGTTATTAAAAAAAAATGCTAAGTTGAGGCAAAGCTGTTAAGCTCCGTCAGTCAACACTTAATAGTTACTAGAAATTACTAGAAATATTATTGTTAGGCTAAGCAGAAGGAACTTAGTGTTAAGACACTCTGTTCCCCACTGAGCGGCAATCAACACTGCACTATGTCTTCCTAAATAACTAGTTCCTCCGAATAAAACTCGAGCTTACAACCGCTGCGCTTACAGTCAGATGCTGTGTCGCTGTCGCCGAGTTTTGAAGCTATTCATTGCTGAGTGGCGGAACTCAACGCCGCGCATTGCCTCGACACTAGAGCGAAGAAATGAAAATATAAATGTAAATATATATTTCATTTCCTCAAGTGAGGATCGAACCCGCAACCAGTCGTATTTACAGTCACACTTTGTGCCCCTGCGCCACGACAGGCCTCGATGTACTTTAAATTTACAAAATATCCAGATTAAAAGAAGAAGACGCGGAAAAATTAGCATTAGAATATGAACAAATGGTGGAAGGACTACGTGAGGCGGCCGTCGCGCGGGAAACAGATCTCATACTGGCCAACCCTATTTTACCTGATGAAGTATTAAATGGTAGGTTAAATAGTAAATATGTATGCAGTAATATAATATATATTAAATACAGTTTGTTACTTTTAGGCTAATGTTTGCGGTTTTAATCCCAACTATGAGGTGAATTATTGCTATTTTCGCTCGCTCATTAACACGTAATGTCTCAAAAATTGGATACGGTGCGTGAGTAACAAAGTGTCTTAACACTAAGTTACCTCCGCCTTCCCGCTATATTATTTACTACCTACAAACAGAGGAGAGTTATAAGTTTGACGTGTCTGTTTGTGTGTATCTGTAAGTCTGGCTGTGGTATCGTAGCTCCTAAACGGATGAACCGTTTTTTGATTCAGTTTACTTGATTGAGTCGCTTACTCAATCAAAAGAATATTATTATATTTAAATATTATTTCAGAGGTAGTTCCGGGGAACATAAGGAACGCTGAACACTTCTTAGGCTTTATGAAGCGTTTCATAGAATACGTAAAGACCAGATTGAGGATACAACATGTTGTACAGGAATCACCTGCTGGTAATTATGTTATTTTTATTATAGTTCAATGGAAAACAAAATAAACAAACTGTGTCCTTTATTGTGTGTGTGTTTTTTTATATTTATGATTAACACGTCTTAAGAATGTAAATGTGAACGTTATTACTTTTATTTTGATTGTACTAGACAATATCCGACATTCAGTTTTATAAGTTAAAGCCCATCCATTTATTTATTACCTCGAGTGGGAATCAAACCCACAACCGTCACGTTTACAGTCAGACGTTGGCAAGGCAATAAAAATTATTGTTATTTTTAACACTTTAACATTTTTCTCTTTCCTATTAAATACGAAAGATACATAAACGTATTAGAAACCAAATCTCACATTGATTCACAGGTTTTCTCAAAGACGTATCAACACGCGTCTGCATAGAGCGTAAACCACTCCGTTTTTGCGCAACCCGCTTGCAAACACTCCTGCGTACACTCCGCGTGAGAGAGCCGGCGCACTACGCGGCCCTAACACTAGTAGCACATTTCGCTACGTTACTGGCGACGTATACTAAAGGATTCGTTATTATTGTGGAGCCCAGTGATGACAGAGCGCCGGCTGT
>HE670200.1:0-20196 GCA_000313835.2 Heliconius melpomene melpomene
ACTGCGCGACGGAGAGCACTGCGCGATGTAGTACGATAATACTCGAAGGCGGATGCACGAAGGTTCTCGAACACTCACGATAACACTCGAAGGCGGATGTCAGAGGCTGATGCACGAACACTCACGAAGACTACAGGCGAGTAAGGCGACTTCAGCACAGTTGCGAGCGCGACAGTCAATACGGAATATACTGCGCGATGGAGCACGGCGCGACGGAGAGCACTACGCGATGGAGCACTTACAAAGACTCACGAAGGCGGATGCACAAAACACTCACGACGTGACGGGATATGTGACGTCAGCGCAGTTGCGAGCGCGACAGTCGATACGGATGCGAAACGCGACGGCGAATGCGTTTGCGAGCGCGACGGAAAACACTGCGCGATAGAGTACTGCGCGACGGAGCACTTGCGCGACGGAGCACTGCGATAACTTGCACGATGACGGATGATGCTTCAGCTTCGGTGAGGAGTCCCCAGATCCGGTTCGAAGGACCAGCACGTTGTACCGGACGGGCGGAACTCAAGTGAATGAGCCGCTGACGCCCTGCACACTATAGGTTCCAGATCATGGGAACACGGAGTATGCTGAGACCCCAAGACGTTCTTGTGAGTCGTTCTTGTGAGACGTTCTTGTGAGTCGTTCTTGTGAGACGTTCTTGTGAGACGTTCTTGTGAGACGTTCTTGTGAGACGTTCTTGGGAGTCCTTCTTGTGAGACGTTCTTGTGAGTCGTTCTTGTGAGACGTTCTTGTGAGTCGTTCTTGTGAGACGTTCTTGTGAGACGTTCTTGGGAGTCCTTCTTGTGAGACGTTCTTGCTATACATTGAAACAAGATACTGAAACAGGATGTTGAAACAGGATATTGAAACAAGATGTTGATCACTGTATAACGGTCGGTGACTGTCGGCTCTATTCGTGTCTTGTTCCGATTCTATCTTCTTCCTGTTGTGCTCACCGTTGATTGCCGACTGTCTCTGTCTCGCCCGACGCGCACCTCCGTTGCGCGGAGCTAAACGGTAACGAGAGCCGCGAGCCACCGAGCCGTTTTATCTTTATTTACAACAATATTTTTACTATGAATATCACACATTTACATTTATATTTTAATAACTAAAATCGGATGTTTTTACAATTTATACATATTAAAAGAACATAAAATATCTATCTATCTATGTATAAAACATTATACTATTTAAGTATTATCTATTATTAAATTACGAAAAATGCTGTTACGATGACGAATTTTACATGAGTTTTTACAATGAAAATTCTCTCTAAAATTAATTACACACATTAGGAATATACAAATCTGTTATTTTGTTACAGAAAACTATGACAAACAATAATTAATAATAAAATTTACTATACGGAAGTTACTATTATATAAAAAGCGATTAATGCGGCAAATCATAGTACAACTATTCAAATACGATATAAAGTCGAAAATTATTATCTAAAACGGAACCCAAATCTATTTATATTTATTATTTAATGTAATTACTTATTTACAAAGGAAAAAACACTATTAATTTAGAAAAGACACTAATAATAACTTTCAAAATTACGAGAGTGGTATGACGTCACTTTTTGCCAAACTAAACAGTCTCTAACATGTTGTGACGAGTTCACAGCCGATGATGCGCGTCGGTTGTCGCGAACAAAAGCCTTAATGGAACATTGGGTTCTCTGGTTATCTCTGTCATGTGCGATACAGCGTGAAACAAAAAAAATATTGCTTAATACTTTAAGTTCTCATTGAACCGTTTTTGAATCATAAACAAACATTAGCAGCAGCCATATCAACTCCAACAAATTTATATTATTTTTTATTTCACTTGTCATACTGAATTAGATATAGTAACATTGACTTTTGTATAGGATAAGCAATCTTTTATCACGATTTGATGTATGTTATTCCCAACACTCGCGGGCAAGTAAGGCCGTTACGCGTAGGTAAGCCCCAAATTGATTAGTTTCGGAATAAATATTTTTTTTAACATTTGTAAATAGGTACGCTGATAAAATTTTAAGAACGTATTTGCAAGTGTAATAAAATATTTTTCTGTTATCTATTTTGAAATAAGATACTGTTTAATACGTATGTGGAACCCGGGGCAACAGTGACTGAAAGCGTGGTGGTTATGGATTCGATTGCTACTCGGAGAAATTATTTATTTCATTTTCTCGTTCTGCGCGTATTTTGTCAAAAAATCTAATTTTTGACAAAATACGCGCAGACGAGTCTCGGTAAATTTTCTAGGCGGAACACATTCTGTGGCGAAACTCTACTCTATTCTTTGTCCTATCTACAGCAAGGAAATTGAAAAAAAGTAACTAGATATCGAACCCAGTCATCAGTTTTACAATCAAAAGCTGTCACACTGCGCCATGACGGCCTCAAAACATATTTTTCGTCGTATTTATTTATATTTATATATTTTTCTACAGTGGTTTTTACTGGACAGTAAATAAGGCTGGATCGTACGCGGTCACGTCGGTCCCTCGTTAGGGACGTTAGGTGTCACGTGCGGCACAGATTATGAACATCAGAGATAACTCGACTTTTAAAAAAAATTAAAAGTGGGTTAATTTTACTCAATTAGGCCTCTTTTGAGTAGCTTCGGTGAAGTGATGAAAGGAGGTGTTTTTTGTCATTTTTTATACAGGTTTAATATTTTATTCGAGAATTAAAGGCGTCTCTTTTATTTTTGTTCTACTCTCACGTTAGTGAATAAAGTGTTAACTCCGTTGCCATTATCCAGCCAATTGTTGTGAAAGTACGTATTTCCTGAATGGAAATCAAACTTACAATAGTCGCGTCTACAGTCCGTCGCTGTGCCGCTGCACCAAGACAGTCAATTTTTGCTCGGGAAAATGGTTATATATAATCTGTGATGAAATCCGCCACTAAGCCAAAAGTCTCAAAAAATTGTTGGAAGTGAAAAATGGAGTGCCTCCACACTATATTTTCTCTACTTACACTAACGGAAAAGCTACGGAAAAAAGGGTGAAACTGGAAAAGGTGAACTGAAACTTTTTAGGGTTCCTTATCTAAACCGATCCTTTATAGGATCATTTTGTTTGTATTTTTATCCGTCTGTCAAGATCATTTATCATTTCACACAAAATGAGTAAGTAATTAGGCACGCGTCCACAAACTTTAGTTCGTCAACTCTTATAAGCTGTACTTCCTGTTGCTACAATCATAAAATTGGTACGGAACTCTTGGTGAATAGGTCCAGCTCCACTTGACTAGGTTTTTAAAAGTTGACCATATCTATTATGCCTAGAAAATAGTAAGTAATATTTCTATAGTCCATAGCTAGCCTGTACATCGAATGTGAATCGACCACGTGACAACAAAGATGGTTTACGTGAGAGCGTTGCGGCATGTTTTATTGTGATAACTGAATAGTCCCTTTGTAATAGTCCAGGTATTATAGGCTATAGTATGAGAGTTCTTTATTTGATATTCAAAGTAAAAAATATTATATTTTAATATATACTCATACAGTTTACTCTGTTCAATGAAATCTAACGAGATCTAAGCCCAAAGCGCGGCGTTAAATTCCGCCATTCAACACGCAATGCATTCTATACCTATTTTTGCAATCTGCGTGAAAAAATTACATATGACTGTGGAAAACATTACATTTTGAGCAGTAGCTTATGGCTAAGTAATCCGCTAAGTAAGCGTTTGAATGGTTTCCAAGAGATGCAGATTCAAATCCCAGTACGTTAAAATTTTTAAACTTTTTTTCCAAGTGTTAAATAGAACTTTAAAAATGGTAAAAATATATTATTATTATTTGTACTCGTACTATTAATTTAAAAAAAATATAACTATTAATTTAAAAATTTTAAATGAACTCAGTATCGCTATAATTGCACTGCATTATTCAAATCAACTTATTAAAATTGTTAAATATACCGCTTAAACATTGATAAAGCGAGTGTTAATTGATTGAAATTTATTATTTATACGTATATTTAAATAATCAAAATAAATCATATACACAATTAATATGTTATTTTGTTACACTTTAAATAAATATGTTTTCTGTATTCTTTGAATTTCACGCTGTATCACGCTTTAGAGTAGGTAGAAGGATCCTGGAATGAAATTCTAGTGTTAAGATACGCGACTCCCATTTCCCTTACGTTTCGCCGAACTCTGGAGGTATTGTGTATTGAGTGGCGGAACTATGGAGGCTAATCGTGGTCCAGTGACACAAACGTGTGATGGGACAGGTTGTGGGTTTGAGTCCTCTGGGCTCTGGGATGAATTATTTAATATTTTCATTTCCTCACTCTGGCACTCACTCTAGGAGGCAAAGTGCGGCGTTGATTCCAACCACATAAAACGAAATGCCTATAAAATTCGGCGTAAAATGGGAAATGGAAGCGCCTTAGTCGGAACAGAGAGTTTTAACATGGAAAGAAAGTGTTACCGGCTTCTCTTTGTCTTCCCTAGTATAAACAGGATACAGCATGAACTTAAAAAAATAGTAATATTTCGAAAGCCAAAGAATATAAACATTAAAATTCATACTTTAGAATTTTAAAAGCGCTAAAGTTTTTACTTGAAAATAAGTGTCAAGTACTGTGCCGAATTTATTCGAATACGAAATAAGCGGTAAGTTTTAAGTTAGCTTAATTTTCTTGTAGAAGACAGATGGTTATTAAATTAGACCGCCCGAAGTGGACTCAGCCGAGTGGAGTCAACTGACACTTGGTTAAGTCGATGCAGAACGATTTTGAAGTTGTGGATTTTATTTATATTGAAATTTATCACTCTTTAACGTTAAGATAAAGAAAATACTTAGAAACGTATTAAATATTTGGCGTAGCAGGATTTGAACCTGTGTATCTTGTAAGCCGTCCAGGCGATTGTCCATTAAGCCATATGTTCTTATTGTACAATATAAGTGGAGGTAGGTGGGTGGTGCGTTGTAGGTTTAAATATATAACTCATTTTTACTACGAAAAATAAGCCGTAAAATATCAAATTGATCCAGTTTAACAAATTATAACATTCTATGCTGGAATTCGAAGTAAAATGTGTATAATTAGGCCTTAAAAAAGAGGAGAAATGATCGTTTATTATAATATCCATCATATTTAGCACAAGAAAAATATTTCGAGATATAAAAATATTTAAACGTATGTATATAAACCAAGAATAGTTTATTCATAGACTAGAAGCCTTTACTTTAGGCTCGGTAATTAGATTTAAATGACTAGAGGTTGTGTATGACACATGTCACTCGGACCGCAGGTACAGTGGACTACATTGAAACGATTAACGTAATATATTACAGCCTAAAGCCTTCGTCGATAAATGTACTGAGTTGAATACACGGAAAGAATTTTGTGCGGTTGTGGGTTCGATCCCCACTCGAGGAAGTGAAATATTTATTTACGTTGATATTATCATTTCTTCGCTCTGGTGTTGAGGCAAAGTGCGGCGTTTAGTTCCGCCACTCAACACGTAATCGCCTCGAGAATTCGGCAGAAAGTGGGGAACGGAGTGTCTTAACATTAGGTTCCCTCTACCTGCTGTGTACGGGATACAGCGTAAAGTTAAAAAAAAAATTAAAAAAAAATACTATAACAATCGCCGTCTGCACTAAAGTGTCCTTAAAATAGTATATTGTATACAAATGAAATGTATTTTTCACGTCGCGGGTGTAATGTTATCGCGTAACTGGCTGCGGAGGGCGCTCGAAGCGCAGCGGTGATTACGGTGGAGGGCCCTCGTGGGTTGACACGTTTCCATTTTTGTATGCGAATTATCTTATGTTTTATTTTTATTTTTTTTGTATTTTTTGCGATTTTTTTCGTAGATTAAATTAAAGCGTTAAATTTATTAAAGCGAATAATTATGTAAATTTTAATTAACATTTTTTTATTGAAAAATACGTATTTTTTTATATTCACACTTTCCTCTGCATTTATTGTCAAGGCGTTTTGCTCTTTTTCTTGAAATATCTTACAATATCGTAATTTAAAAAAAAACACATTTTCAAACGGATTGCTTAACGTTTGGGCCAAAAATAGAAAAAAGTACATTTAGATAAGTTTATCGAAAAGGCTACGAGAAATACATATTACTTCCATATTATAAAGCCAGAGAAAAAGATCAATTTAGATACTTGTGACGATGGCACGTTCGGTACACCATAAATTAATAACTGAACTGACTCGAGACGTTTCTATCTGAAATTTTTAATAGACGATTAATAAAACGTCCGCTGACAACAATCTTTCTTCCCTATAAAATGGAAACCCACTGTCATTGCGCAGGCTGTTGACACGGCAACCAGTTCTGTAATTATAAAATGTTATGGCGTAAACTGCTTTGTTTTAACTCCAGGCACATGTAATTGTCGCGAATAATGCACTCTAAAATGATATTTAATGAGAACAAGTGTGCAGGAAAAGTGAAATGTGTGCTGCATCTCAGCTTGTACTCGTAAGTGTTTTAGTTTTATTTTAATTTTTTATTAAGTTTTTGTTTAAAATGATGAAATATATGACCACATGTGTATGTATTACGTTTAAAGAGAGATGGAGAATATAGTTTCATTATAGTTCATTCTTCTTGTAATTATAATTGTAGTATAATACAAAAAATACACTTAATAATATTATTACTTAATATGAAAATTCACTATTATATTTATTTTCATTCAATGGTGCTCTAGTGATAAAATAAGAAATGTATTAGTTATTTTTAAACTCTGCTGGTATATGAAATTAGTTTTTAATTCACAACTTAAGTTGATTGCACTTTTGTCTAACTTAGGCAGATTAAAAAAACATTTATTAGCACATTCAATCAGCAGAGAGATTCGTCACTACTTTTCACCAATACCACCAAAACCAAAAACCAAAGAAATCCACAGCTCCAACACCAAAACAAACCCCAGCAATCACCACCGTACAAAGCCTCACGTTAAACCGCGTCTAACTGACAACATTAGGGAATAGTAAAGTTCGAAATGCACCGAAGTTCGTTCAACAGTTTCGCATTGGGAATAAATTCAAATTGAGCGAGGAATTGCTCGCATCAGCTCGTTTATTGGTGGAAGTGATGTAATAAAATTGTAAATTCCCTGTATGTTTGTCGCGCGATAACTGCTTTATACGTGCTGGGACCTAGCGAATGGTTATATCAATTTTTGGTAGGAGAGAAACTATCATGTATAATGAGCTTAAAGACGTAAAATGAAAATATCCTTTTTGGTTTTCGTTAAAATTATCTCTTATTGCTTCCCTATATCCTCGAACCTACTTACCGACATATCTTACCTATTTATGTCAAATATTAACGTGCTAAATCTAATAGTTCTGTCTTTGGGCTGTCTAAGAGTAACTCAGTAAGGGAAGAGTTATATATACATATCTACATTAATGAAGGAAATAGAGACTAAAACTATATCATATACTAGTAAAATATACTTAACACTAGGTTCCCTCTGCCTACTTTTCAACCCTGTGAGATGCAGGATACAGCGTGAAGCTGATATTTTTTGAACTATGCGCTTCTATTGATATTATGTAAAAAAAACTACGTTTTTAATAAAAACATAGTTTTAGGTCTATAGTCATCGGAGATGCTCTTGTTCAACTAGCATCTGCAGGTATTGGACGTACATGTCCTAGAATACACCGTTTCCCTCTTTCGATTCAAGACATGGCTTACATCGAGCTTTCAGGACATTGAATGGTGAAACTCAAATCTCGCTCAAAGCCCTTTTACGAGAACTAATAAATGAAATAATTAATTTCCTCGAATGGTAATCGAACGCAGAACCCTTATTGTCAATCGCTGATGCTGTTGTGTCGTGGTATATAAGCAAGATATAATACATCACTAGATATCATATGACATAATTCAAAAACAAATAACAAATAGAATTTCTATCGACAGTCTCGCTACAGAATATTGTAGCCTGTAGTTTATCAAATCTACGAGTATGTCATTCCTCACATACTCACTTTACATCCAGGAACAGGTGTAAGAATTTTGTAGCGAATGTTCTGGATTTATTGTCGATTCAGCGGAATGGATGTTAAGAAAATTGATAGTATCTTTTATACATTTAAAAAGGGCTTTTCTATAATGGTATGATCGGAGGCCGAGGTGGCGCGTTGTTTCTTGACCAGAAAAACGAAAACAATTAAAGCATTATCAATCTAAAGGATATAGTAAAATATAAAGTCCATCCTGACACGTTCTTACATCCCTCATCTACTAACTTATACGAGCTAAAATAAAACGCTAGTAACAACACGAACAAACGGACGAAAAACAACAATTTTATTATATACGTAGTATTAAATAATACCCCAGAGTCTCATTTTGCACTGGTTTAACGGTCATAAAGTTAACTTTGCTCTGGTAAGAGGAATGGTCGTTCTCCGCCTTTTAAACTGATTCACTTTTGGCCGCATACTCGTACACCGCTATAGGATTTTAATTGTTTAAACAAGTTTTATTATGCTTTAGTGCAAGATTTACGATTTTGAGTTCTTTAATTTTGCTAAATAGCAGGTTGCATATAATTTTTGCGTCTGTAATATAAATAGATCCTCCAGATTTTTTTTACCTAGTGAGATTTCTTTTTACCAGGGAAGGCAATGGGAACCTATTGTCAAAACACTCTATTCCCTGTTTTCTACCCTTTTTTCAACAAAAGCGTGTTGAGTAGCGCTCCATCATGCCAAGTTGCCAGAGTGATGGGAATTGATTATACAATCTTTGCGGTGTAATATATGAGTACACTATGGGATTCCATCGAAATGTTAACACTAGATTCCCTTTGCCTATCTTGCTATATGCGGGATACAGCGTGAAGCTAAAAAAATAAACTTTTGTGTTATTTAAAATACAATATAAGAGAAAAAAATCTCTAGCGAAAAAGATTTCATATACTTATTTGTAGTAATTCACTTTTGGCTCCATATAGGTACTTTAATTATTTTTAATTATTCCAACAAGTTTTATTATGCTTTGGTTCAAGATTTATTCTCCTGAGTTTATGTTTACTGCTCCACTATGCACGTTTGGTTCAAAATCTTCCATTCTTAACTGCAATTTGGATTGTTTTATGGCAGTTTGTTATTTAAGTCAAGTCTGCTTGAAATATCATGATTTCATATACAAGAATAGTAAAATTATTTATGAATATTATTAAGAAATATAAAAACAAGTAAGTGAAATTATATATTTTTTTTTATTTATACTATATCTGCTTACCCAGCTACAGATTAGAGAACCTAGTATTGAGCTCCTCTGCTACCCTACTAGACCTAGTCTCTACTCGATCAAGGGTCAGGAATAAAATTACATATAACTAAAAATGTACTTATTATATATTAAATATATTTTTTGGAAAACTTATAAACGGTATTTGAACTCTCGGCTTGGAAACCGTCCAACGCTCTGACCACTCCAGCTTACCGTCATTATGCGTTTTCTAAAAAGTATTTTTCCTTTCTCAGTTTGACAACTCTAAATTTATAACAAAAAATTATAGCAAAAAAAATCAATACTTTATTCAATATACAGTCGATTCATTATAATATCTCCATCTGAACTAAAGTGACAACGGAACTTGACTGACTTTTGACCTATCTCCCGGTGAATTGTTCCTCAAACTCTAGTTATTTGCGATAAAAGGTGATGCTCATGGGACCCATAACAGAGTTGAGTTTGCGGGTTTATTACGCACTGTGGCTTGAAAGTTTGGAAGTGTGAAAGATCAGTCATTTTGACCTTTTTTAGTGTTCATAGATATATTTTTCTTTGTTTCACGCTGTATCTCGAATTTGGCAGGGTAAGCAGAGAAAAGATCGTGTCAAAGCTCCGTTACCAATATTATATTTGAAATGTTGTCTGTTGTAAGGTGGAACTCAACGCCGCGGCTTACATCAAGGGAACTAAAAGTAATTCATCCCCTCGAGTGAGAATTTAACCCGTTACAGTCAAACGCTGTGACGCTGCATCACAACGACAGCATAAGTACCAAGGCATTGAATTGAATTTTATAAAAAAAATATTATCGATTAAATTGTACTGTTAATGACGTATTTTTTCTTGTTATTTTAAGAGTACATTATAATAGCTTGGAACTCTACATCGCGGTCTATGCTATGTTTTTTTTTTAAATACACGCTTTACCTCCATAACAGAGTAAGCAGAGTGAAAAGAGACTCGAAATTCTCCGTTCACCACTCTCTGCCAACATTTAAGAAAGAAATAACCACGAAAATACAGAAAGAAAACCATATCATATTAAAAACTCTTCACAAAACCCACAGTGCGCAACAGTCGTCCTCACAAGTACGAGGGTGGTACAATGGTTTACATTTTCAAATAATCATAAATTCCCATACAAAATTGGCCCTTCGGAATATTATAATAGTTAATATAGCAACTTTCTTAGAAGATTAGAATTTTTGTACGAGCTATTTTCTTTCAGGCTAATGTATTAGAGCGGCGGCTTCAAAAGATCTTAACGATAGACCCGAGGCTCCAGGTAAATGGGTTTCTGAAAAATTAATAACGCGGACTAATAAATATATTTGTTGGTAAAATCTTATAATTAAAGGGAATCTTATATTTTATAAGGATTATTATTAATGATAGAGCAAAAAGGTTTTCATTTTGGGTAAAAATATTTTTGTTTGCGAATTTAATTAAATAATTAATAATTATGTCATTTGAAATTATTCCGCGATTCAACAAGCAATACCTCCAGAATTTGGCGGAAATTAAGAAATAGAAGCATCTTTATGGAAACGGACACTCCGTTAACACTAGATTCCCAAATTTCCTTCCGCTTACCCCTCTCCTAAGCGCGATATACAGCGAAAGCTTGAACTTAAAAAACAATCTACATTTCTTTCGTCATAATTCTTGACTTCACTTAGGTACCACTCAAGTAACTTTGACATTTTACAGCTCCTCAAATAACAATCCCGACCACTATATCAGATTATCGGCTTGGAAACTTTTAATTACGGAACACTCATTAATACAACAGTGCTACGTTTCTCTTTAAAACTTTTGTAACAACTGGGACATAATGGATGGTTTTTTATCATTTCAAGCATTCTCATAATTTGGTTATGGAACTGCGTCTAACTTGCAGCTCGACGGTCTGAATTAGCTTTTTTGTATACTTGCAGTTCATTTTGAAGTTGGATTTATCTTTTCTATTATAATACAGCTCACAATTGTATAGACAGACTGGTTTTATAATTTGATCATTTTATATGTTTTTATTTTAAGAAACTAACTCAATAGAATGGAGAATTATGATTAAGTATTAACATTATTGGCTATCATGGCGTAGTGGTACAGTACCTGACTGTTAATGTGAGAGGTTGTGTGTTTTTAATTCCCACTCGGGGAGATGAAATGTTTCCATTTTCTCGCTCTGGCATGTAATACGCTGCTCTCGTTAATACATTTAACATGCACATTTCAGAGAAACTGAAATTGCACAACTATCACAATTATGTCATCACTCATCAGTATTTTGTTGTTGTTCAAACTTTTTTTACCTTCACGATATTTACCTCCTGTAGCAGAGTAAACAGAGGTAACCTAGAGTTAAAACATTCCCTTTTACTTTCCTCCGAATTTTCGAAGCATTATGTGTTGAATGAGGAGGGGCGCTGCAGTGCTTCTTGTAACATACGCTCCGTAGAAATATTCATAAAAAGTAGTAATCAGTGCATAAATAATCAATAAAACTAGTTGAGTGGTTAAATAATCATCTGATTCAGGGCATATATTGTGGACAGTGACCGTGAGCAAGTTTAATAAACAATAAATCAATCAAATAAAGTGTGTCTGACATTGTTCTCACTCGTCATCAAAATTAATGCTTTAGTGAATAATTTTACAAGTATATTTGTGTTTTATTAGAGTGATGCAAAAATTATAAGGCTAAGATAGCCCTCAGTGCGCATTCAGTAGTCTATTTTTCAAAAATAAAATAAATAACTACGTTCGTAACGTGACTTGCAAAATTTGACCCAAAAGAAGCGCCATCTATTGAGAGTTCGCGAGCACTTTCCTAATTATCGACCGGGCAAAAATCAATCAAATATTACACCGCGAAATCCTAGAGAGGGCACTAATTATACCAAAAGATTGTAAACACTTTTGTAGAAACGTTTATAATATTCAATCATGGACGAAATTATGAGTGTGCTTCGCAAAATACAAAATGACCTAAACGAGCAAAAAACAGCGATTCTGGAAAATGGCAACATAGTTACACAACAAGTAACTCAGAATATTAACACCATATTGGAAGAAAAATTCAAAACTTGGGAGGAAAAATTCAAAAACATTAGCGAAACCATAGAAAATCAAGAAAAACGTCTCTTTTTCCTCGAAAAACAAGTCAGACAGAGAAATGTTGTATTATTCGGTTTTGAAGAAACTGAAACTTCATATTCAAATTTAGAATCAAATATAATCAATTTTATTGCACAATATTTCTCTATACACATGGACCGCAGAGACATACAGGAAATAAAAAGAATATGTAAGAAAGGAGAAAAGCCACGACCTACTATCATTACGTTCTCGACACTTGGTATAAAAATAGATATATCTCAAAATAGAGGAGCACTAAAAGGCACTCATTATTATATTAAAGAGGATTACCCGAAAAATATATTGGAAAAAAGAAAGTTACTACAACAGGAAGTAATGATGATGGAGAGAGAAAAAGGAAACAAAGCAATTGTGGGCAACGGATATTGTGGCAAGATGTTAATAAGACGAGACCTGATATTCAACTCTTTTATTATATATTTAATTCGGTTATTTATACGCTACAAAACAATAGTGTAACATTATTTCACAATTGCATTTGTAGCGAATAAATTCAGGGCGCTGATTTAGCGTTTTTGTAAAGAATATAATAGGACTAGTGCAATACCCCTACACAATAATTAAATATGATAAAATTGTAATACTAAACAATAATATACATACACCAGTATACGAAAACAAAAAAAAGAACTCTTTCCAATTCCCCTGAGCACAACAAGAATCATGGAGCTGAGCAAAAAATTGCAAGCATGTAAGAAGAATAAAACGCAGAGACCGTTACAAAGATCATCAAGCTTATCCGAGAGTGTTTGACAAGAAGCCAAATGACGCAGCCAATAATCAACAAAATAAATCCACGTACAAATAGAAACTACCACCCCCCTCTTGCAGAAAAAACACATACAATATCCAAACAACAACTATTAATAAACCTAATCTCCCAAGCCGGTTGGTCAACGTGGGAGAACATGACCACAACCCTCCAAAGAAAAATATAAACATACGGAACATACCAATCAACAAACTGAATAAACTACATTACATTATGTGAAGATTAACAAACTTTGGAGGAGGCCTTCACCTGTTGAGGGGTTCTTGCGAAATATATTGAATTAAATAAACAAATAAAAAGAAAAATAAATAATAATATTAAAATCATAATATATACATTACGTTACTAACCCTAAAATAAAATAAATACATATATATTAAAAAAAAAGGTAACTAACCTAAGAATAGTTGTAATTTACTTTAGCAAGAAATAAAAGGCTTTTTATTTTATTTATTATTTATTATGTGTTGAATGGCGAAATTTATAATATATGTCGGAATTGGGTGGATTTCCCTCGCACATAGTATTACAGTACCCGGTCTACTGTGGGCTTCCGTGGATAATGTTGGCATGAGTAAACACAATTTGTGATATTACGAATTAATTACAACACCGTAATCAATACACAAGAAAGCAGCTACCGCTATCCCCGTAGGTAGATACACAGCACGGAACGCGGGACAGTTTCAGTGTCGTCTGCACCGGCCGACCGCGAAACACAAAGTGAGTCTATGTCCGTCAGCCACGCCTCGGCTCGCCCCTTCCATAACAGTGCAAAACACTAACTCTGTCGAGCGCCAACAGATGGCGCTGGCGTTCCGGAACCACCTCAGTACTACAAATTCCGACACGGCCATCCTGCTAGCACACGTCCTCGTGTGTTGGTTAGCCTGGAAGAAAAAGCTACAACAGTACCTCGTACCGCTCGGCCAACCTACACCAGAACCTTACCAACCAACTTCCAGAACCGTACACCAGAACTGTACGCTAGAACTTGATACTAAAACCGTATACTAGAATTGTACACTAGAATCGTACACTAGAACCTTATACCAGAACCTTATACCAGAACTTTATACCAGGACCCTATACCAGGACCTTATACCAGGACCTTATACCAGGACCTTATACCAGGACCTTATACCAGGACCTTATACCAGGACCTTATACCGGGACCCTATACCAGGACCCTATACCAGGACCCTATACCAGAACAACTTGACACCAGATCAACTCAACACCAGAACAACTCGACACTAGATCAACTCGACACCAAATCAATTCGACACTACAACTTGACACTAATCTGGATCATAATTGTAACTAATTACTACACAAATACCATAGCCATGTACCATCGACATCATCATAACCAAAATTCATTTTACTTTAGCAACAAGTTACAACCAAGTTAACAGAAACCTCCGAGTATAGACCTCTAACGCCACGGCTCTCCAGCCGAACAGCAATCACATTGCTCTCTCACATCTCAGTACGCATATCCATCGAGTGGATCGCCCGTGTACGTCACCTCTGCGACTACACGCTACGGTCTCTGCAGACCACGACCTCAGTACGGTCGAAAACCTCTCAATACGCATATCCATCAAGTGGATAGCCCGTGTATGTCACACCTGCGACAACACGCTACGGTCTCTACAGACCACGACCTCCGCCAGAGTAAAACGCACACCGCGCACCCACGGACTACTTGAGTTTCCCCAAGAGATACCGATTTCTACCGGGCTACGACTACGAAATAACTACTGGTACGGTCGAACACATTACGGCCGATAGAACCATTTACTCGAGTCTCTCTAACTACTTAAGCTTGAACACCATCATTATCATCAACAACATCATAAATTACATTGATTTCGTCGGGTACATGACTTGCTGGCATTTTCCTTAACCTATCGTAAACAAATTTGTAAGTACGTTTACAATTTAAACGCCAAATTCAGTGTGTAACGATCACACTACAAAACTTCGACAACTTTAAATGAACCTTTAAATTTCGAATCTAATTTTTACCTAATTTCTCTCTTCGTTTTCTAACAATACGCTAACAGAAAATTTACTAACTTTAGTTTTTGTCATAACGAACGGAACCTACCATATTCCGCACACTTCGTAATAATGTCTGATGCTACTAAACGAATTTCGTCAATGTCAACGTTAGTCTATACCTCACTACTACACATCAATGATACAAATCAATGATACACACCAATGATACACACCAATGATACACATCAATGATACACATCAATGATGCACATCAATGATAATGTTATCGCTACTTTACGAATGGAAAGCTGCCGGTTCATCGTACAATTTATCGCAAATTGTACTCTCCTACAGATTCTTGCCACAACTTATTATCACCGCTAGTCTCAAACGCCGTTAACATGGACTTTAACACACTCCTGACGCGCCTTACCTGCCTGTTAGCACGAGGTAAACCGGCCGCCGTGAGATATCAAACAATATCTACTAGTGAAACCACCACCAGTAAAACATCTTCCCTGGTCAGCAATGATGCGGGTTGGAGTCCCAAACAAAGCCACAAGTCACCTTGTGAACACTCCAAGAGTCAATGCCAGCCGCATGAAACAAAAGAACGCACTTCGCGAACGCGCCTGTCAGAATTAAAATGTACTCTTATGGTTTCACCGCTGAGCCTAGCCGCCACGTCTACACGAACCGTATGCTTAGGCGTCATTACCTTAGGGATTGGATGCAGCCCAGCTTGAACTCTCCCAGAGTGAGATTTCGCGACCCCGCAAGCAACGCTGTCATCCACAAATCCTCCAGCACACCATAACATACCCGGAAACCAGCAAAAGTCAAAAAGCTTTTCAATAGTCCCCTCGGCCTTGAGACGAACAATAGATTCAAAACTGCCGGAAATAGAAAATGACAGAAGGAAACTGATGGAAATCCGACAAACTGCCACAACTTAATCATAGTCTTTGGAGGCGGCCGAGACCTGACCAGCCTCCACTTCAAACTCAAAGGACCCCATACTCGTCCTGCGGAAGGAACGCTTCTCTAGGTTCAAAGAGAAACCAGCACTCGCCACAGCCTCCAACACTGCATTAAGTCCTCCCATACTGGACCCCTAAATCGGGAGTCAAATCACCCAACGCGATCCACAATTGTCCTCTAAAAAACCGAAATTCTCTATAGAATTTTCGTTTACCGTGATCAAATGAAAACCGCTTGCGCCATCGAGTTTCAAGAAATAATTAGCACCCTGATAACGTGAAATTTGATCAGTAATCAATGGAAGCGGATAACTGTCAGGGACAGTATTATTGTTAAGCTCACTTTTGTCAATATAGATACGATCTGAACCCTCATACTTCTTTACTAATAAAGCTGGACTTTCAAAAGAAGAACAGCGCGACCTAATGATATTCACGTGTAACCGTTCCTTTACTCTGTCGCCTATAATAATGCCACGTTCATCCGCCGACATTCTATATGGACGCCACTGTACTGTGCGATTCGAACCAATACTAGAGTCGTTGGAAAACCAACTATGAAAAATGCTGAATATCGACCTTAGGTTTCTAAAAGTTTCAGTATGTCCAATAATATCAGCTGAGAAGTCAGTCAACGTCACCTCACTCACACTATCGTTATTCACTGAATTTACACAGAGATTCCCTTCTAACAAAATGTCAGTCACAGCTATGTTTACAGTAAAACCCTGACTTAAAATCTCGCGACAACAATATCTCAAGAGGGCAATCGTTAATACTACACAACACAGAATTTGCTCGGTACTGTATACTCGTGTTTGACCAATACCGGTCATAGTAACAACATTACTAAACCGTCGACCACTAACTTTCAACTAACGAGAATTCAGCAACAAAATCGTAAACGAAACAAATTAATTCACCCTTGTCCTTTGGAGGTTGGACACTGCGTACGTCCACACGCCGCTCCGTCCACACACCGCTCACCGCGCGCTGGGCCGTCCCCGCTGCCATCGCTTGGCCCGCCGTCGCCACCGCTTGTGCACCAGACAGCTAGATATGACCCGGTTTGCCACACTTGAAACACTAAAGACCTCACTGCCGGCTGCTACACCGCTTGATTAGACGTTACACACATCGGACAGGCTTGCTTCTGCATTTCACTTGCTCATGGCCAGTTTTCCCGCAGTGAAACACTTCAATGTTGTAAATGCAATACGTTAAAGCCGCGGGTCAAACTACAGTAAACACGAGTTGACCGCCACTCGATTTTTATGTAAAGCACAAGTCAGCCGTTGCGCACCACTATCTCGCGTCCGTGTCTCCTTTGATCATAAGTGGGTAACCACATATACCTCCCTGAGTTTGTATACAGGGCTTCGAACATAGCACGCCAGTGGTTATCTCCATTGTTCTCGTTTTGTGCCAACACCGATCGCACTTCTGATGTCGGAATTGGGTGGATTTCCCTCGCACATAGTATTACAGTACCCGGTCTACTGTGGGCTTCCGTGGATAATGTTGGCATGAGTAAACACAATTTGTGATATTACGAATTAATTACAACACCGTAATCAATACACAAGAAAGCAGCTACCGCTATCCCAGTAGGTAGATACACAGCACGGAACGCGGGACAGTTTCAGTGTCGTCTGCACCGGCCGACCGCGAAACACAAAGTGAGTCTATGTCCGTCAGCCACGCCTCGGCTCGCCCCTTCCATAACAGTGCAAAACACTAACTCTGTCGAGCGCCAACAGATGGCGCTGGCGTTCCGGAACCACCTCAGTACTACAAATTCCGACATATATTAAATAATTTATTCCTCCTATTGGGAATCGAACTCATAACTGTCGCGTTTACCGTCGCACACTTGTACCACTCGACTAAAAATATGTGCCCGAATACATAAATTACTATGACATCCTTAATGTGAAGTAAACATTAGGAGAAGATAAAAAGTATTATATTATAGTTTGGGTAGAAAGAAGAGCTCGAACATTAGAGGTGAGGTGAGCCCTTTTAACCTATACTTGAATAGCAAATCCCAGGCCCTACCTTATAATAATTATCTAAAATACTTATTTACCACCTAATAATAATAAAAGAAAATCCCATAAATAATATAAAAAAAAACGTACCTAACGTGTTAAAGCAAAAAATCTTACAAGGCGTTCCAAACAATCTATATTATTAAGTAAATTGGAACTTAAGTTTAGTTATAATCGACACCTGAAAAGGGCGAACCGCTTAACTATGAAATAACTTAATCTAACTTTAACACGCAAATTAGGCATTAACAGAATATCATTATTTGACGCCGTCATGGCACAGTGTGTGAGGGTTGTGAGTTTGATTTCCATTCCAAGGGAAAAATTCCATCATAAAAAAGTTAGTGCGAGTCAGATTTAACTATAGAGGGTTCTGTATCAATTTCATGTTTGTAGGTCAACAGGAAGGGTAACTCATAAAAGTTGACAAACTTAAATTTCAATCAATGCATACGCCCGTAGGCACTCATTTTGTACGAAATGAGTAATATCTGTGCTCTAACGCAAACTCCACGCAATCTTTAAATAAATAATCTTCACAGACAAACAGGCGGACAACAAAATTATATCTTATAAGGGTTCCGTTTTTACTGTTCAAGATATGAAACCCTAAAAAAGAATATATAGATTAGTCAAAATGACAAGACAAAGTTTACACGATTATATATTTGCATAATTGCATTTTTTTTCTACAAAAAAAATGTATATTAAGGGGACACCTGCGGACTAACTTTTGCCCCTAAAAATTATTTATCTGAAACTTCTTTCATAAATCTGAGTAAACTTGTTTACAAAGTAATTTTGTGAGGGATCGCGTTTTTCATGCGCATTTTTTGGCTTGTTCTCTTAAATGAGTTATATAATGTAGTAATCAAGAGTCCTTAGGCATAGTGGTGGTAAGAGGTCATTAGAAATATCGTCAGTGCGCTTTATTCCGAACATATCAGGGCAAGCAGTGGTAGCCTAGTGTTAAAACACTACATTTACCATTTTCATTTTCCCATTCACCCTTCACAATTTCCACTATTCGAATTTTGGAGACATTGCTTGTTGAATGGCGGAAATCAATTCCACACCACAGCGAAGAAATGAAAATATTTAATTATTTATTTCCTCAAGTGGGAATCAAATTCACAATCTGTCAATAGTGCGATTCACAAACGGTAATTAGTAGGTAACCAGTCGGTAGCAATAGTACCACAACTAGTATCAAATATAAAATTTAAATATTTAAAATTATTATGATTAATGTCATATACATAATAACAGAATAGGCAGAGGGAAGAAAGGACAGACACTCCTTTCTTCACTATAAATTCACAAAAAGAATACCTAATATACTTTTAAAACAAAACTACGTGGTATATTTTTTGATACCAAATCGACAGTTGTGAGAATATTAGTTCGATCCCAGTTTACTGCTTATACAGCTGACGCTCGCTGGTGCCACGGAAACTATCTATACAAATTGGAAAGACTAAATATTACTAGATATTTCCTTTTTTTTTTTTTTTTTCGGACATGATTTTAATGCTGTTAGCCTTACTGGCCTTTACAGCGACACCGGGTGGGTAGGGAAGAGGGTACTCTGTCCCTGAAAATATGCAGGCACTGTGTGGCTGCCTGTGGGGAGTGCCGACGACGCAAGGGCGCCCCCTGCGGGGCTCGAACCTCGGCTTGCGGTCGTCGAGCGGGCTGGGAGTTTCCCTATTCTAAGCAAAGCCGGCCGCGACACAGAAGCCGCGACCGGGGGATAAAATTAGACTAATCTAAGGGAGCTAACGGTCCCTAACCGCTGGACCCGACGGCGCCGAGGCGCCGCCGGGCCGTGAGATAAGCTAGACTACGTCGTCGATTCCGGCGACGACGGTGTGTGTGTCGTGCGTGTGTAGTGTGTTTCCTACCTACGTACGGGCCGTTTGCTACGGTAATGGCGTCATCGGGGTCTAAGAGGACGC